>JAKSZP010018544.1:0-163593 GCA_022478985.1 Massospora cicadina
AATAATTAGATAATATTCGCCAATTCTCACCCACTCACCCACTCACCCAAATAGATTGAACCTATCATACTCGATAATTTCAGATACGATCTTATTTGCCAATTCTCACCCACCCACTCAAATAGATTAAACTTATCAGAATCGATTAGCTTCAGGTGAGCAAGTTGGTGAATTATTCAACAATATTTGTCAATCTTCACCCGCTCGTCCAAATAGATTGAACCCATCAAGCTCGATAATTTCAGATTCGATAAGATTCGCCAATTCTCACCCACTCACCCAAATAAATTGACCCTATCAGACTCAAAGGTTTCAGATGTCAGCCTTTCAGTCAGTCAGTAAATCAGTCAGTGAATGTGTTTTACTAAGTAATATTGGTAGATAGCCATCGATAAGTTCAGAAACCATTAAACCTATCGAATATTCCAATCTCCAACAACATTGGCTAATTAATTAAGCCTGCCAAATTAACTAAACCATCAATCACTTACCTGAAGCTATTGAGCCCATGTATCAACCAAAAAATGAACGTCCCCAACCCAGCGAAAACCAATTATTGAACTTACAAAACAGCCAAAAATTACCAGCTAAATATCAAAGCCTATAAAACTCGAATTATATGAATATGAAAATATCAGCCAAATTGCTGTATAATTACCATTAGAAACATGTTTTGGATCTTATATAGAACTTTTATTAAAATTTTAAGTGGATTTTATTAAAAAAGTATATTGATATTCCCAAATTTTATAAATATTATGCAAAGTTTGGTGATGATGGTTATTTGCTAATGAGATAATGCATTTTATATAAACGAAAAATCACAATGACTTTTGTAAAGAAAGTTTAGGCTAATTCTTGTTGATACCCAGTTTAACACTGATTGTTTCTGGGTTTAAAGTTTACCAGATGATCCTAATCAATTCCTTTTTATATTGGTAGATGGCTAGCAATAAAATTAAGGATCAAATTATATTGAATCATCATAAAATTACCAACCACTCAGCCAAAACCAATTAAACTTATCAAATTACCTAAACCTCAACCATTTACCTGAAACCATTGGCCATCAAATCAACCTAAATGCATCAACCACCATTTAGCTAAAACCAATTGGTGAACTTTTAAATCAACCAACACCCAAAGACCACTGTGATGGAAACCAACAGGAACCTCACTTCTACCTAAGAAACAAGAAGCTAATATCATATCCCTTGGAACAGAACTGACCATTCCTGAATATATCTCAGAACACAGCCCACTTCCCGAAGCAAGAATACCACTCCAATTTCTACCTATAAAATGGTTAACCTAAACCCAACCTAATATACCTTAATAAATATCTAATACCTAATTTCCCTAACTGCCTCTTTTCCCTTGAGCTCTAACAGTGGAAGAAGTAAAATAACAAGACCTACTATGCCAACAACCACTTACCAAAACTGATTAACTCATCAAACTAACCAATCACTAACTGCTTATTAAAACCATCAAGCTTATTAATCAACCCCAAAACCACCAATCACTTACCAAAACCATTTAAAATTGAATCAACCTAATATCTAACTACTCAGTCATAATGTTATACCAATTTAGATTAAAACATAGCAGGTTCTTACTTGTTACATATAAAACTTTTTATTTTACTATGAAAAATAAAAATCCTTTCTTATTGTATATTTAAAGTATCTAAAGAATATATATGTAAAGTTTCATTGTTCTAGGCCTTGTCATTGTTGAGCTACAGTGATAAGTGAATGAGTGAGTGGTCTTTTGCATTTATATAGATAGAAAGTATATTATTAATAAATCCCACAATAGAAATTTGTAGCTTAAAATAACAGTATAAAAGTAGTAATAAACTTAGTTGTGTCAGGGGATATTAAACTATGCTATAGCAGCTATTTCAATTAATTTTTTTGCAACTAGTATTTATCTAGACTAAATTTGTTTGGTATACTGTTTGCTGAGTAGGCTGCCTAACTAAATTTTAGCTAAATCAATACTAGTTTAGGAATATATTAATCTTATAGTACTTTATATAAGTTACTTGAAATATTCTAAGTCCCTTTGTTGCATTTTCATATAATCATGCAAGTCCCTTTTTTATAAGATATAATTTTTTTCTAAATATTATTAAATAAATAACAATAAGAGGGATGGATGAAATTATATTCACCCTAGCCAAAACAGGTTTTGAACCCATTATAGTATCTTTACCTCACCTTAGCTTGTGGTTACAGGTGTGCTTAACTAAATCTGGTTCCTTTGTTATAAGATAAATAAAATATAATCTTCTTTAGCTACTATAACAAGTAGTTTTTAACCAACTTTGAAAAAAGAGGGTTCTTAAGTTGACCTGTATGTATGTTTTTTATCTATGTTTGTTTGTGCATAACTCTAAAACTACTAGAGCAATCTGGATGATCTTATTTTTTAAAAATGGAGGATGCTCCAACTTAGGTCCCATTTTACTTTTGTAAGTATTGGTCCAGATATATGATCATTAATTTAGTAAGTATATTAAAATGGACTGGAAGTGATGGAGTTCAATTGTGGGAATATTCATTGCTGGATAAACTTAATTCTGGCATTAGTGAATCAATAGCTTAAAAGTAACTTTTGATATATATCATATGGCTGGGGGTATGTTCAAAATCCAGAAAAGTATGAGATCATAGCAGGATGAGCTTAAATCATTATAGATGGTTAATGATTTTGCATAATTCAACAAATAAACTCAACAAAATTTAATAAAATGAATTATTGTAGATAGTGATCAGTAAATTTAGCATAGATTGACCAAAGAAATAAACTGATTTTAATAAAGTGAATTACTGTAGATGGTTATCAGTAAATTTAGCATAAATTGAGTATTAAAATCAACTAAATTCATTAAAATAAATTATTAGTATATTTGGTTATGAGATATTATATATATTATATATACAATGAGTTTATTTTAATAGAGGAATAGTGAGGGCCCAAATGTGATATAATTTATAGGGTTTTTTAAATAAAATTGTAAAAAAGAACTACTTATAACAACGCATCAATTTTTTGGGAAAAAAGAACTGGGTGTAAAAGTTTTATTAGAAAAAAAACCTTCTTTGTATATATTTTTAAGAAAAAAACTCTTTTAAAAAGAGCTCTAAAAATATAAAATAATTGAGAATCTATGCCTCTTCAATAAAACCCTTTTTGAAGTCAGTGCCATATTTTAACTGAATTATAATAGGCATTTATAATATATATAGTCAGCAATATATACTATTAGTTGCTTATAGTTTACGCTTGAATCTAATTCAGATATAAATTACAATTTGTATTTGTAAGTAAAATTCTATAATTCAGGTTGAAAGATGGTTCCAACTTCAAGAAGGACATTATCAAAGAGGCCTAATGCCTCAATTGTTTTATGCTTTTTAGAGCTTTTTTAAAGGAGGTTCTTCCCCCCCCAAAAAATATATTATATTTTAAGGGCATGCTAACATAGTGGTAATTTTGTTCCACTTTTGTTCTTTACAACACATGTTCAATTCTTATCATAGCAAAAAATTAGTTTTTTTTCCATGCTAAGAGGATAGCAATGCATCTGCAATTGTGCATCATGCTTATGTTCAACAAATTGAATTAGATAATTTGAATCATGTAATCCCAGCCTGTCATGGAAATGGCAGAAAAAGTTTAGACTGGCCTGCCAGTCATGATGTGTGAACACCCAAAAAGCAAGCCATAATGCCAGAGGCGTTGCCAACTGTATGACTTGATATGGAGCTGGGAAATGTGATACCATGAAGTGGTGATGCAACAACAGGGTAAGGAATATCCCAATGACAAACCACACTGAACCCATTACCAACTCAGTGGTTTGAACTGTATGATGTGGGATTACTGGGATAGTTTTGACAAGATTCTTGGCTTGAGAGGCCAACTTATTGGGGGCAATAGGGAGATGGACTCTTTCTTTTCATTGTTGTACATAGGGCCATAAGATCCCCATGTATTGTTGTTAAAAGTTCATAAGAGTGGGGTTGTAAAGCCAAAAGTGTCAGACTTGCTGGGCCCAATTGGTGATAGAGGAAGCCATGGTGACCAAAAGAATTATTAAAGTCCACCCGGAGTGTGGGGTGACAGACCACCAGGGAAATGCCATCTGGGATGTGGTCAGAACAGAAAATAAATTTTTTTATTTTTTTGGCAAAATTTTACTTTTAAAGGAAAGTAAGAAAATTGACCAACAATTTTCTCAGTGCCACGCAAATGATTAAATAGTGGTCAATTGGGTAGTGACAGGATGGGGTCAGGACCCACAAATTTGACCTAACCAGCAAATTGTTCAGGAATGGGCGGGTTTATTCTTTGGGAACTGACATCACAAAATTTGGTGGTGGGCCGAGTCTCTTTTAGTTCAACCTCAAACATCCAAACCAGGGCCCAACTACATTTCTGACAATTAGCATGATGGCGTTTGGCCTGATGGGCAACAGGAATCCCCCAAGGCCATCCCATATAGGGATGGGCCTATTTGGTTGGGAACAGGTTTGGGACAGCCAACCTGCCCACGCTCAGTCATTTAACTGTTTTTTCAGTCAACAGCAGCACATTGGGTGCAATGCCCAAATTATTATCCGAGGGCTTCAAACCCTCATTAATGGCGCCCAATATATGTTCAACTGGCTTAGTGATTGAATTGGAACCATTGGGCGATCTGGCCAATATCTCATTCTTCATGCTTTTACAGCCATTCAAATTTTGGGCATCAGCCAGATTGCCAGCTAAATTAGATCTGACCAATTTCAATTCAGTAATCTTGGCACAGATTTCACTAATTCCCCAGAACAGTTCTGCTGAGGTAAGTGTGGGTATTGGGGGTGGGATCTGAAGCAGACGAGCTGTTACCCATCGCTCATCTACTATGTGAGTGAGATTGCCCTGAGTGATGAGAGGTACCACCATCCTCTTTGGGGTCTTTTTATTCAGAAATGGGAAGATGACCTGATCAAGAGCCAAAGGACATTCCCCAAGACTTACACAGCCTATCAGAACATATGCAGGGAGGTTTTACACCAGCACTTGGGTTTTGTACTCCATTCCTATATTCTCACTTTCTTTTTACTAATTGGTGCAGTATATCTGTCCTAATATCAACCCACCTTGAATAAATTTTAAATTTTTATTTGAGGTGGGCCAACCTGGAGATGATATCACACTGATTAAAGGGATTCAAAGTAATAGAAAGGAGGATAAAACCTAAAAAGTCTCAATGAATGGTGTATTATAGACCAGGAACTCCATGAATTGCCTTGCTATTTGCTATCTTAGTTTGGGGCATTGATGTGCAATACTAACACAGTTTTAATCATCCCATACCTAAAGTTCATTTACTTGGATTGAACTCAGGGAGGCAGTGGTAGTGAGCCCACCTTAAATAAAATTACATTATATTTTTATTTTTGTAATTTTTATATTTTATTATATCTTTTTATGGTTTATATTTGACTTTTCTAGTTTTAGTTTAAAAAAGTTAAAATTGTATTATAGTAAATATGTTATATGATAGAGTAATTAGAAAAGAAATATTTTTATTATTTAACAGAAAAGTTATAAACTAAGAAGGCATATTAAAGAAATATATACAATTTAGTATTTCTTTCATATGTGCTCACTGCAATTTACCATTTCTTTTAAAAAGTAAATAGCTTTCATTAATTTATATTTACAAAAAGATATCAAATATATAATATAATAACTTTCTATAACACTTCAAAAACTCTTTAGAATGTGTTTATATGTAAATTAGGCTATTATATCTAGTTGCTATTTAAAATGATAACATTAAATACATTTAGTAATAACGTGAAAATAGCAGGCTGTCAAACTATATGATAACTGTAAAAACCTTATATTTATACATTTATGATTTTATTTTACCTTTTTAGCATAAACAGTAAAAGAAAACTCAAACATGCATTGTATTAGCAACTTATACTAAAGATGTCCTTACATCATAACAATATAACTGAGTGCATCATCTCAGATTGTATACTATTAGATATGAACTATAACTATGATGTTTAAAAATTATGTTTTTATTTAAATTTATAAAAATTATTCATATACTATATTAGTTATTTTAAAATAATGCCTTTCTTCTTTTCAAGAATATGATTATAAATATACTATGGTCATATTTTAGATAATTGATATGCTATATTATTTAAAATTTAGTATAACAATAAACCAAGTGAGTTAAATATGCTTTTTTTAGTTTAAAATAATTTCAAGGGATATGATTTACTTTTATAGTTATAAAGTTGAGTATATATTAATATAATGACAAAGTATAACTAGTTAACAATTAGCATCTAGTCTAAGTGAAGTTCTGATTTAAACAAATATGAGTTTACTTTTTAGGGTTATGCATTATTAGATAATGGAATACTGAGGTTTAGATAAACTGCACCAGTAAAATAATATGAATATCAGACAAATTTTTCAAAGTTATATTTATAAAAACAAGTGTACAATAATAAGTCTTTTGTCAATATATTGTAAAGTAAAAACTTTTAAGTACTCATTATAAAATTTGTAATTATCATTTTAGGTATGTATTTTCATACTGTTAAGATGAAACATATACTAGCTTTAAAGGAAACTAAAAAATCATTATATATTATCACCCAAATGAAGTATCTAAAATTTATAAACATTTATATTATAATAAACTATAAGATAAAAATTAACCTTAATCCTATCATTTTATATATTATAGCTAAACATATCTTATTCTTATATAGCATGGATACAACTAAAGCTTATTGTTGAGTAGTTGACTGGACCTAATTGATTGTAATTTGATGAGGAAAAGAAATAATATCTTATGCCTAGTTTATTATGGTTTAATTGAAGGTATCAATTATTATAAACCAAAAATATTCCAAGTATATCTATTTGAGGTGGGTTGACCTTGGGACAAATACCACACTTAGAATCTTTCTAGCCAGTACAAGTTTTGAACTCAAAACTTGCACTAGGGTGAAAGAAGTTTTACCTGCAAGGCTAACCATGCTTATATCCCAAGTATATCAGAAGCATAGGATTTATGGCCTAGCAGTTCCAATTAATAATATTTGACTAGATAATATGGTCTTGTGAGCTTTGTTGGTCTATGTCAAAATTATTTTGAACGTTGATTGAGTTTTCAATCAAATTAATTCCTAATTAGTGGTATGAACTGCTTTGGTATATGCTACTGTTGCTTTGGAGGAGCAACGGTTTAGCTATTTTCAGATGCATCAGAGGAAACGCTGTCTTGAAATAATTGTCAGCATGACACTGACTATAAGGCTGAGCTGAGTTACTGTAGAGCCTAATGGTTTGTAGACCCTCTGAAGTCTTCACCGTGATCTGCTGGTTAAGTGGTGATGTGAGGCAAGGTGTCATGGGTAAGGTGTGGTCAACATTTAACTCTATAAATTATCCCTGATTTTAGACAAAATAAAATAATATGTTGATAGTTTAATAATCTTTTGATACTTTAATATATGATATTTTTTATTTAATGCTTTTTCATTGTATTAAGTTGAGGAATTACCTGGTTTCAGGAAGATCAGGGCAATGAGCCATTGTACAAGTAGATAACAGAATAGTACAGCCTTAAAGTGCTATTCATAAAGAGTTTATATCTTAATCACTATCAATGTTTGATCAATTGTCTCTATATGATAGGCATTAAAAACTCTGACTTATCTAAGAAGAAGAACCAGACCATCTGAAGTAGGCCAAATCTACAACAAGTGACGCTCATAGCTAGGATAGCAGATGGTGACCTTACTGAGCAGAAGAACAATTCCAACCTATATCATTTTCAAGAATGAATTTGTGAGATTCAAGATTCAGTGGACATGATGATTCATCAAATTGATAATTTCACTGAATAAGTTACTTTTATTTAACTGAGGCAAGCTGACCAGGGGACAGGCATTAATGAAAGAAAGAAAAAAAGAAATGACATGAAACCTGAACAGGGTCAACTCTGTCAAAGAAAGTTTTTACACCTCCATATTGGGACTCAAATTTTTCTGGTTACATCATGGGTAAGGTTTTCGTGTTATTAGATATACTAACCGTCAATAGCTCCCTTTAGCTGGCACCCCGATCAATGTGCAAAGGGCGGAAATCAAACCTGCAACCTTCAGATTGGTAGCCATATGCCCTTACCAACTCGCCTTCCACCCTCAGTAAGTTACTTTTATCAATGAGTCGAATAATACTCTACATGAAGAATTAAATTTAAAGAAATTAATCAGAGAGAAAGCTCAAGTAGTTTATGCTCTTCAACTTCAAATGACCAATCTGAATAAGAAAAATGCAACTGTGAAGGATTGTGACAATGGGTAAAGCCAGCACACTCAAAGCCCATCAACTGACAGTGATGCCTCTGAATATCCTATTCCTGAGCCACGTCAGAAAATGTCACATAGAATGGTTCTTTGGCTAACCCAAGTTTCTTCAACTGTGGCGCAGCACCTCATCACCCTAATACTCCTGGTTCAAGCCAGCAAAGAAGTAATCATGGTCCCCATGAGCAGAAGAATGATACTTTAAACTATCAAAGCTGCTTGCTTTTGATAAGAATGGAAGTGTAGTCACTTTTGCCAAACGCTTTGAAATGGCCATATATGGAACTAGCAACTGCAACAAAGCAGCCACTATTATCAATTGCTTAGACAAGTGGAGCATCAAGCTAATTATGACCCACTTTTATGAAAACTAACCTATGCTAAAGTCAAAAAGGCTTTGTTTTGTGAATTTGGAGGTCCAGAATGAATGTCAACTAGAAAATTCAAAATTATATAAATAACAGCTTTAAGAAGAACAAAATGATTGATAAATTTGAGGATCAATTTATTGAAAAGCCCAAGTTCTCCCAGATCAAAGGCTATGATCAATTTTATGCTAAGATTGCATTACAACATGAAGTATAACCTTGCCAAAGCTTGTTGATAACCTTATTGACTGCTTTCATGCAAAACCTTGCAACAGCTGAATTTTTTGATTATCTGCACAAATGCTTAAAAAGTTATGGCTCACCCAATACTGGATACAAATCAGGACCTGCTACCTCTACAGAAAGACTTTAAAAAATGATAAGAAGATCACTAGTGATCCCGCTTGCCAAAACTGAGCCAACTGTTAATGCAAAGGCCTATGACCATTAAATGAGATCTTTTGTTCTAGCTACAATTATAAAAGCACTTTGCTTTCTAATGTCGTCAGCTCAGTGTTAATTTAGTCCTTCCAAATATTGCGCAGAAGAAGAGAAAAGAACAAGCACAATAGAGGCGGTATGATCTATTATGCCAGAAACGCCAGTTCAGCCTGACCAACAAGAGCACGCTAAACAGGGCCTCAATTACATATGTAATGAATTCTATTATAGTATCTAATGAAGACTCCATGAACATACATCTGGTGACTCACTCTCTGAGTAACGTTGTCATACCTGAAGCCTTTGAAGTAGTTGCTAAACTGTATATGCAACAAATAATTTATGATATCCCAGAAAAAGGACCAAACAGTTTAGCAGATAACTAATTTTAAAGTGGATGAGTATAGCTATGCAACTGACACATTCATCAATGAATGCCCTAGAATTGGAAATAATCTGATACTCACTCTTCGTTTTTTTTTTGAAATCTTCTCATATCTATATAATAAATTCTATTGATTTTTAATTAAAAAAACAAAAAAAAGAAAAAAAGAAAAGAAAAAAAGAAAAATTCTATAAAAATTAAGAAATTATAAATGTAACACATAAATTCTGAAGCCTCATCACCACTGGTGATGGATGCCCCTTCTTCAGGAGGGGGAGGAGAGTGAGATAAAATGGGGTAGCCTGTAGAAGAGAGCTGGAGGGAGCCACCAAAATTGCATATGGACTATTTTTAACTTCCTATTGTGGCCATTCTGAGTAGTTTGGCTGATGAGCTCTATGAAAAATTATTAATTGAAAAGATGAGGATGAGTTGCCTGAAGTGAAGAGGTTGATCAAAAAAGCATTGACCAAAAACAAATATCAGAATGGAGTATAATATAAACTCATACCTGAGGGGCAGTGATTAAATTTCCCAAAACCTTTCAAATGAATGCATATCATTACTCAGGCCCACAAGGCTGTTGGGGCTGAAAGTTAAACTTTCAGGAACTGTTGAAGCATAGCTGGTTGAATCAGCCTGAGAGAGTGAAGGCAAAATGCCTGAGTTAACCATAGCATGCTGCATGAAAGTGCTGAGTTTGAAAAAGGCATGTTTATCAAAGACTGAGAGGCTATTAACATAGCACTCATACTTCAAAGATCAAAAGAAATTGAACACTATGACCCAGAAAGCAGGGTACCTCCACTTTTATCCAGTCAAAAAAAGTGTTGAGTAGTTAGATTGGACCTAATCAGTGGGTAATTTAATAGAGGAAATAATAATATTAGCTTAATCCTAATTTATTATGAATTATATTGAGGATATGTGATTATGGACCAAAAATCTCCTAAGTATTTCAGAAGCTTGGGATTTGCAGCCTAGCAGTTTCACTTGACAATATTTGACTAGATGAATCGGCTCCAGGGCTTTGTTTAAGGCTTGCTGGTTCCATTGTCATTAGATTTGGCAATGTTAAAAAGCAGGAGTAGTGAAACTTGCAACTGCTGTTGAATAAAATAGGGGATTTTTAAGTACCATTCATATAATACTAGGAAAGTTTAAACTAAGTTTAATAAAAGGATTTTTGTTTGTCTATCAGTGGCATTGAAAAGGTAAATAAGAGATCCCTGTTATATCTACTGCTTAGTAATTAAATTAACTCAGGCACGGACTGAGATAGGCATAGTTTTGATACTAACCTTAAACCCATTTAGAAAATATGAGTTATCGACCTAAAAGAGCTTTTAAACTCACTTTGCTTTGCTGAAAAGGCTGATGGAGGGTCAATTGTAGATAAGAAAAACCTGTGAGTTAATGATATGATATACTTAAGCAATCACCACAAGAGAAAATAGTTGCACCTTGGGGACCCCCACTAAGTTATAAAAGGGGGTGTTCCCCACTATCTGTTTAATGGAACAAGCAGTGGGACAGGGAGAAACTCCGACGGACTCCCCAGATTTTGACATATATTTGGTGCAATTTGCTTACCCAATATCATATTATTTGACCATGTATTATTCAAAAAGTTTTACCCTGATTAAAAGGATTCTACCAAGAATTTCCAGGGACTCTTGGCAGATTTCATCCATATTTTCATCCTTATCTATAGCCAATACACTTTATTAAATAATCAGACTTGTAATTGTCCAACATTACTTTTCAAGAGTGTTAGGAGAATAAGGGCATAAGAACTGGTCATGAACTCAGTTGATCATAACTCCAGTAGCAAGGGGCTTAATGGAGTTCTCCTCCCCTTACTTATAAGTGACTACAAAAGGGCCTTCCCAAAATAGACCCAAGCTTCTAACTTCTGGGAGTGATAAGGTTGTGGTAATACAATATCCAGTTTAACACTTTAAAGGGAGGGAGGGGCTTCCTATGCTCATTTGTGGCTACCTCTTCTTTTGTTACTATTTTAGCTAAGTTAATCATGGCATAAGACTGCTGCTGGATAATGCATTGTAACAATCTTTTCAAGGCTTTATCAAGATCATCTTTCCTACCAGAGAAGATGTCTTTTGCTAGCAGGGCTGGTATTTCTAGTTCTTGACCTTATAATCCATGGAAGGAAGACTTTTTAAGATTCAATGGTAGCTGATATGATAGGCCATGAGGGCACTAAGTAAGAATTGATCCCAGTGTAGGGGAGCTGAGCTGGGCATCTTTTGTAATATAAAACCCAGGGTTCCATTTTCCTTTGCACTTTACCATTTGTGGAGGAGTTGTAGGGGGCTGAGAAAAGTTGCTGCATCCCCATGGAAGTAGCTAAAAGATTTACCACCCAGGAGGTAAAATTCTTCCCTCTGTCACATAGTAGGACCTGGGGACAACCATGCCAGGTGAAAATATTTTGATGGAGGAAGGTGGCAGTAGATTTTTCAGTCTTGGAAAGAAGGGCAACCGTTTCAACCTATCTGGCGAAGTATCAATGCATACCAGGATATAGTAATTCCCGCTGGTAGTCTGAGGTAGCAGACCTACCGTGTCCAAGCTTATAATATGAAATGGCTCTTGAGGAATGGTGGGTTGGTGTAGATACTTCAGTATGTAGCTGGATTGTTTCTTACAGATTAGGCAGGTATCCAGCACTTTGATGATAGAATCCATAATTCCATCCCAGTAAAACCAATCCTTCACCCGCTCATAAGTTTTACGCACTCCATTATGCCCCAGCATAGAATGGACCTCCATGATCGCGGGAACTCACTATTAAAGTCGAGATAAGGCAACCAATTCACCCCTAACTTCTTATACAATTTCCTGATTTCCGCCTTGGTGTTGCAGGAGTATCAGGCTAACATTTTTCAGGCAGGTTCACCCTCGTCTTCCCAGGTGTCATGAGTCATAATGAGGTCATGCAACCTCTCTGCTTCACTATTATCCAGATGAAGGATAGGTATCTGCATTAAGCCATCAATGTTCATATGACAGGTTCCAGCTTGTTACTCAATCTTCATATTGTAGTGTTAACCTTTAAGGCCCAAATAGCCAACTACCCAGTGGTATCCTTCATATTTTGTAACAACTTCTTAGAGCCATGGTCATTGACCACAGTGAAGATAGTTCCATATAGAAAAGGGCAGTAATATTTTACAGCTATCAGAACTGCAAGGTACTATTCTTTGGTGACGCTGTAATTGCGTTCAGCTTTGGACAACGTCTTGCTAAAATAGGAGATGGGATAATCCACATTATTATCATCCAATTGAATTAAGATGGCTCTAACAGCTTAGTCAGAGGCATCTGTAAACAGAAATAAAGTTTTATTATAATAAGGGTGGCACATGATAGAGCTTTTTGTAACAACTGATTTAGAGTCTCAAAGGCGGCCTTTTGTTTATCTCCCATTATAAAAGAGACATTATTAGCCAATAGCCGTACAAAAGGCTCACTCAGCTGGGCGAACTTGGGGATAAAGTGGTGGTAATACCCCATCATACCCAAGGATACCTATATATTGAGCATGGTTTTGGGAGCAGATAGATTAAAATATAGCCTTAACCTTGTCTTGGAGGGGTTGAATCATGTCTTGTGAGATGGCGTTTTAAAGTAAAATTTAAATTTTTATGAAAAAAGTGCACTTGGAGGGCTTTAATTTAAGGTTAGACTGACTTATTCATTGAAAAACTTCTTTTAGATGGTCAAGATGATCATTAAAGGTCTTAGAAAACACAAAAATGTTATCAAGATAGATGATGACGCAACTTAACTTGAGGTCCTGCAAGATGTGGTCCATGGTTTTCTGGAAAGTTGCAGGAGCGTTGCACAAACCTTAATATAATTGGGTGGGTTGGAATAGGCTCTCACTGCAAATCAGAGCGCATTTCTCCTGATCTTGGGGAGAGAGGTCCATCTGCCAATAGCCACTGGCTAAGTCCATGGCAAAAAGAGCTTATATCCAAAGAGCTGTGCTAGAGCATCATCAATGCGAGGGATATGATAGCTATCCTTCTTTGTGAGGTTGTTTAACCAGAAGTAGTCCATCTCAACCCAATGACTGCCATTTTTTTATGAGGAGGAGAGGGGATGACCAGGTACTTTAAAAAGGTAACAGTAGGACAGCGTCTAATAGCTGTTTGAGCTCTGTCCTCATCTATTGCTTCTCAACTTTTGATTTATAACAAGGTTTAGAATGGATGGGACTAGCATCCCAACGTCAATGTATGACTCCAACCCTTCATATGACCATAGCTGGTCTTAGTATTAGAGAATATGTCACTGTAGGGATCCAAAAAACTATTGACTTTATTAAGCTTGGCAGACATTAGACATCAGAGATATGAACGTTGGCAATGTACATAATGATTTTTCAGCAGGTAGGCCTATATCTGACATAGACCCTGTTAGAATTTCAGTTAACCACATTATTTAACCTATTGACCATTGAGGAATTTGACAATTGGTTAAAATCATATATCTTGGCAACGGCTGCCAACTAGAGAAAAATTGTTGAATAACATCAACAATGAAATTGACCATGAATTTAATGAGAGAATTAACAACTGATAGTCAAATTATTGCATGGAACAATTTAATAGCCCAGCAACAGTTGCTGACTAAGGATGTTCTCGTCAGGAATCATTTACAACAAAATAAAGAAATAATTTGATGCAGTAGCAACACCCAATAATTGAATTATGGGGAATCATTCATAGCAAAAGGATGGGGAGTCACCAGAAGCTACCTAAGCGTTCTAACGTTGGTGATAGATGGTGTGATTGTCATTGGTTAACACAATTAATTTCAAGTTCCTAAAACCAATAAATAGATTGACTAACAACCAAGAATCGCTGACTAAGAAAATCAGGTTAAAGCTAATTGATAAAATTTGGTGCCTAGAACTTGAGGATCTTACCTAGTATAGGAGAAAAATTAAATTTTCAGCGGAAAACTGAAAAGTTGTGTATCAAATCTTATTATAAACCCCCCAAATATTCTAATAAAGTTAGATTCAAATTTGATAATAAGTTAGTTGTTTTACATTAGTTATTTAACATTACTCTTTGGATAAGAGTGCAAGGATCAGATATCTTTAGGTTGTTGTTATCAAGTCTCCACTTGGCTTTTCAAGAATAGAATAGGGAAAGTGTTCCCTACCATTACCAAAGTAACTCAAGACGAAGAAGCACCTGTCTAGCGTTAGACAATTCAATAAACGTGGCTTTTGGGAAATCAACTATGATAATAGTCTTCATACTATTATTGTCCAGGTTATATATTATCAAACAATCAACGCAAGTATTCAAAAATCTGTGCAGTTGAAATCAAGGCACTGAAGTGAGCAACCATCCAGTAGCCAGATTTTAATAGACCCAATGCAGTGGAGCTATTTAATCTCCTTAACAAAGATCAGAAGACCTTTCCCAATCTCCTGGTCTTTCTCTATAACTATATTCTTACTGGTAAGATTCTTCAGTAGAATACTGATAGGGCGTTGATAGGCTGGGTCTAGGATGACTGGTAATACATGAGGTTCTAATGGACTGATTCCATCGCTGAAAGTTATGTGCAACAGGCAGTTGTGGAGGATTTTCAGGGTAATCTTAGTGTCAAACACCCTTTGTTCACCTGCTCTAATCAACACCTCTTTGGCTGCATAAAATAGAAATTCCCTCAAGGGAGTCCACTGATTCAGACAGTATCTTGGTATTTTAGGCTGCCATCGTGTAGTGTAAGGAGAAGGCAGACAAAGGATAATTATCCATGTAAGCGTACCATTTTATGAATCCTATCATGTCTATAATCAGGGGAACCTCATAGTTAAGCAAGGAGAGATGTACCTGCTTCAGATTGATAATCCTGTCATACTCAATTATATACTGGGTACCAATGAGTATGTCATATGTATTGTTGGCTAAGGCCACCATGGGGGCCAAGAGGAGGAGTTTCCCAAATAAGATGGATAAAGATGAGAAGACCCCAATAGCACGGGTGTTGGTTGGGCCAGCAGTGACAAACTCCTGAGTATAGTCGAGGTCAGGGGACAGATTATTTTTTGCATAAGCTTTGATGATACAACTTTCACATGGGATCTAATGTCAAGGATAGCAACAACTCATACTTCGTTGACAACCTCCACTTTTTTAAAGTTCCATTTAAGTTGGGGGAAGAGTGAGGACCAGCTTCAACTAAGAAGTAGAAGCAAGGCGTTTGGCAGTTTCAGTGAATCTATCCAGATAGACTGCAGTGTATACACACATCGAGTGGATCAGATCATTTGTGGCAATGGGCTGGTCAGCATCACTGGCAGTGTCAATAATCTCAAGTCCCCTCAACACTTGACGGAGATAATATTGATGGGGGACCTTAGCCCAATCCTCTCTCTCCAGGTTCAATCAGTCAGGTACCTCCACTTCACCTGGGGCTCCTAAAACATAATAACCCTACCTTTGCCACCCCTTCAGATTTGATATCAGAGGGGTTATCAACGCATGTTAGGTTGCCCATAGGGGGTGAGATAAATTCAGGAATTCCCTTATGGCATAATAGGTGCATGGGTTGCTCCTCCAAATTATTCCATTTTGGGGGAGGTATAGAAATTATCACATATCATTTTTGACCTTCAAAGTAGGGGGTTTGTGCTTTCTCATGGAGACAGCTTTCAGACTAGAGGTAGCTGGATGAGAGGTTGAGGGAGATAGCGTTGTGGAGGGAGATGCTTTTTATACACCTGCTTTAGGTCAATCAGTGGCTATGTGTTTTTGTGAAACAGGCGGCTTAGTTTTTTTTCTGGGTCATTTAACCCATTGTTAGAGGGGTGATTAGCACTCAATAAAAGGGTTTAGACTTAGAAGCAGGCTTTGGAACCACTTGAGAAGGCTGGTCTGGAGAAAAAGAGGGGTAAGGCACAGGAACGACTTCTTTCAACAACTAGGTTTTTTGAGCTAAACTCAAAAGGGAGCACTTCCTCATCACAGCCATTACCATCTGAATATTGTTATGGGAATATGAAGCAGTTTGAGTTGGCAACTCCGCAGGAGCATGTTTCCATAGGGAAGCAGCCATAGTAGAGGCTAAATTAGTTGGCGTAGATTCTTGGCTCATAGACCCTTACATATGGTCAAGTTCAAAGATATCAGATACTGCTAGAAAGGCTTCCTTGATACCTTGTACCTTTTTAACAGTGCACTTCATGGAAGAGAGATGAATTGCCAAGGAGGGATGTGACGCCAAGCCAGCCAAGATAGCCGTAATAGCATTTCCTAGGGGTAGAATTTTTGCAAGCAGTAAAGGTTAAGCCTTTATATAAAAGCATTCCACAAAAGAGGCGTTTGATTCTCCTGGTTGCAGGCCAAGGCACATAAAGGCCTGTTTTTGCCTATTCAAACTTTGCAGGGAGCCAAATTTGTTCAGTGAGTTCTTGCTTTAGCTCCGCCCAGGTGCTGAGGGTGGCCATTTTTAACCATTATCTATTGAGCTCCATGACTCAAGCAGGAAAGGATTACTTAGTTTTAAGATGGTCCGTTGCCACTTCCGTAGCAACTTCATACATAAAGAGGAAAGAAGCAACACTTCCCTCACCTGGGGTAAACTTGTCTCTAAAAGGGGGTTTATGGATACCAGGGAGTCCCCATAAGGCCTTGAAATGAGTGCTGCTCAAGCCTTTTGAGACGAGACAAAGCACTAGCTATCTGAAGTTCAAGAGTGGCTAGCAGGGGGTTTATTTCTGTAAGAAGTTCCTGAGGGTTACTGTATCCACCAACCTTCATTGTTTTTTATGTCTTTTTGTGGTGTACAGGGCCCCATGTAGTGGTCACCACTTGTCAATGTCCTGGCTTTGTTTAGGGCTCACTGGTGCTTTTGGAAGAGGATTTGACAATATAAAAAGCAGGAGTAGTGAAGCTAGCAGTTGCTGTTAAATAAAATAGGGTTTTTTTAATACCACTTATATAAAACTAGGAGAGTTTAAACTATGAAAAAAAGAGGTTTTTTTAGTCTATTAGTGGCAGTGAAAGGGTAAAAGAGAGAACCCTGTTATAATCTACTGCTTAGTATCTAAATTAACTCAGGCACAAACCAAGATAAGCATAGATTCGATATTAGCTTCAATACTATTTAAGAAATATGTGTTGTTGACCAATCAAAGCTTTCAAACTCACCTTGCTTTGCTAAAACGACTGATGGAGGGCCAATTGTAGGTAAGACAAACCTGTGAGTTAATGATATGATATACTTTAGCAACCACCACAAGAGAAAATAATTGCACCTTGGGGGACCCCCGCCAAGCTATAAATGGAGGTTGTCCCCAATAGGTGTTTAATGGAACTAGCAGTGGGACAGGGAGGAGCTACGATGGGTTCCCCAGATTTTGACATATATTTGGTGCAATTTGCTTACCCAATATCATATTATTTGACCATGTATTATTCAAAAAGTGTTATCCTGATACAAGTGGTTCCACCGAGAATTGACCAAAGTCTTTTGGCCAATTTCATCTGTAATTCGCCCTTATTTATACTGATAAGCTCTTATTAGATAATTGGACTTGTAATTGTCTAACAAGTGGTATGAACTGCCTTGGTATGTGCTATCATTGCTTGAGAGGAGTGACAATTTAGATATATTCAGACGCATCAGAGGAAAAACTGTCTTGAAATAATTAATATTCAGATACTGGCCACAAGGCCAAGTTGAGTTACCGCAGAGCTTAATAGTTTGTAGAAGTTTTTAAGTCTTCATTGTGATCCACTGGTAAAGTAATGATGCGATGCAAGGTGTCATGGGTAAGGTGTGGTTAACATCAAACACTATTTTTTCTTCCTTGACTTTAGAAAAATAAAAAGTTAAGGTTGAGAGCCCAATGCTCTTTTTATTGTTTAATATACGAGCTCTTTATATTTTATTCAATTATATTGTATCAAGTTGTTGAATTACTAGGGATCAGGAAGTTCAGGTAAGTGAGTCATTGTACAAGTAAACAACAGAGGAATAAAGCCTTGAAGTATTATTCATACGTGATTTAAATATTATTGATTCATCATTTGGTCTATTGTCATTATACAATATTCTTTCAAAGCTATGACTTATCTAAGAAGGAGAACCAGACCATCTGAACTAGGCTAAAACTTCAACACTTATATTACACTATGTTTGGTTGATAAGATAGTATATAAAGCTTTAAAGGTTTCTATAAGAGAGTCTGAACCATAAAATGTATATTTAAGTTCCTAGATTGGCGTAGATTACAAAATTTTTAGTTTAACAAATGATTTAACTACAATTACTAGAAACTATTATGTTCAGAAGATTTTAAGCAATATGGAGATATATTGTAACTAGAACTTCTACTAAAACTGATCTTTGGCCTTGCTTGGACTTTTAATTAAACATAAGAGTAAAAATTTTGGCATTAATAGGAACTAATAGCCAAAACAAACTAAAACATACTTTTACAATGAAGTATAAGGGAATGATATAAATGAAAATTAGACCAAATTACAAAACAGAACACTTTTCTAAACTTTAGATAGATGCTTATAAAAACTTATCAGCTTAACTTTTGGTTTGTGATATAAACCCTTTATTGTAATTATAGTGTCTTCGTTAGGATCTATCTGCCTAGGAGTTTGTTTCCTTTTTTGTTCAATCATCCATGGCTAAAAATTGGTGACCTTTACATATGAGAGGCCTTGTTATGCTATACAGTTTTGTAATTGGATTGGTAAGCTGATGATATGGATTTCTAGGATCTGGAATGCCTATCATTTGGCTAAAGTCATATTAAGAAGGCTGATTAGTAAACCAATACCAACTTGATTAGGACCCCATTCAAACCTTGTTTAGAATCCTGCTGAAGATACATTTGGACTGAGACATCTACTATTAATGTGACAGATGTAGTGCCTTGATATAAGTCATCAATGGATCATTTGTTTGCTTTTCAGTATACTGCTTTGAATGTCCCATACCAGTTATTGGATACTTTGTTAGGGATACTCCCTGGTAATTAATGACATTACAAGCATAAGTCCCTCAATCAAAATACTAAGAGTCATATAGGATGAATTATTGTTCTTTGTTTCTCAAAAGAGATGTGGGATAAAGAGTCCATAGGCATATATAGAAATAAATTTATCTAATTAGCAAATGTCATTATGATCACGTTGCCAACTTTAGTATTTTGAGAAATCATAAGAGGTTTTAATTTTAATTCAGGTAAGATCACACCCATATACTGCCTTAGATAGTAGATTTTTATTAATCTGATAATAACCAAATAAAATGTATAAATAGTCATTTTAGGAAGAACTTTCATTAATTTAGTTACAACAGCTAAAAATATTAGGACAAGTATTAAATATCATTGGCCCTCTCCATGATAGCATCGGTGAAAGAGTTATACAGAGGTGCAAATTCTTGATCTATTTCAAAAAAAGCATCTAGCTCATAGACAATCTTTAAAAATTGAAATTTACAAAATTGTCAGATATCAGGCTCTTAATGTTCTCATGAAAAGGGATCATGTTATTAAATAGGTGATAAGTAATCATTTTTTTCTGAAAAATTGGTACATAATGACTCAATTATTATTTTGTTTATAATATACTTTTAAGGGGTAAGAATGTTTATGTTTAAACTTGAGGAAATGCCTTATTATGCCAATTTTCTACAACATTAAGAGTAAAAGTTTAAAATTGTAGTTTAATACATGAACTTTAGACTAGAATAATCATTAGTTCATCATGGTAAGCAAAATTTAATAGTGTCTTAAATAGTGGTTATCATGCAACCAGTAGTACATATATAAAGTAATTCATTGATCTTCTTGATAGCATCAGGTTTCAGATGAGTATGAACCTACATCACCATAGCCATACTATATGAGGGTCAAATGTAAAGCAGCAGATGCACTTGACAATTTTATAGATAAGTCCTACTTGGATATGCATTTCTACAATTTTCTTGCACAATTTCAAAGTCACTTTAATGGTCTCATTATAAGAAGAGTATTTGTAACTCATTATTCATGAAAAGGTGATGTGAGATCCAAACCCAAAGGTCAAGGAGCCTATTATTAACAGTAAAACAAATAAGGCACCGCTGATGGTTCCCGCTCTTGGTGGCATAGATGTAAGACTAGTAAGAGAATAAAGATTTTTAAGCTGAACATGAAAGCAGCAATTTGGCTAAATTCCATGGAGGAGTTCATTACATGTTGTTAGTTGCGTTCTAGGCCTTTTTTAGCTTATTAAAGGGCTTCCAGACTCAATTAAAAGCAAAGTCAAAACACCATACATTTTTGATAGCTTAAAGTGAAATAGATTGTTAAAAACCTTGACCTTCCGCGGCTAAATTAGCCCGAAGCTTATACTATTAGGATTTAAAAGGGTTTCTAAATATAATTAAATCAACAAACATAGAAGTTTATTTAATAACAATTTATATGGGAAAATTGGGGATATGTCAGGATTGTGTATTATGGTATTAAGCCAAATTTAGCAAATAGAACTAGAATGTTATTTTTTATAATTTAAGTAGCTCAAATATGCCTGAACTCAATCTTATTAGATGAATGTTATATCAGAATTGATAATATGGTAATTATAGTTCTAATCAAATTCCATATGGAGATTAGGCATAACAGCCATTTTCAATATACACGTTGTTTTCTTTAAAAGCCTTATTTTGTAACATTTGTAAAATTGCTAGCTATTTCTTTGCTTAAACCTGGGCATGATGGGCCCTTACCCAGATTTGGTTCAATGTGTGCTTAATTTAAGAAGAAAATATTACTTGACATCTTTACCTTTTGCAAACTCTTCATTATTACTATGGTTTACACCAGAAATTTTTTTATGAAATATGTCATTCAATAACAAAATTGTGTTTATGGTAATTAGATTGTAAAACTAATCTCATTTATGTATTGAATATTGATAACATAAGCATATTATATAGACCATCCAATTCTATTGGATTGTACAAAAATTAAGATTGACTGTTTAATATATCTATTAAGTTTTTGGATCATCATGACAATTTATCATTAAGTATGTTGTAACTGGTGCAGAAGACTATCAAGCTTAAACGAATTTTTATTGTTGCAGTAATTCACTTGCAACTGTACCTGCAATCTACTAGTATTTATGAGAAATTTAAAACTTTAGTTTATCACTACTAAAAATTTATCTGAGCCATATTGATAACTACAAAGCTATTCATTATAGCAACCATGACCTAATAGTTGATACAGTTCATGAATGCCTAGTAATATTATAATGATTAGATAGGTGACCTAAGTCCCTTTTAAGAAGATAGATAAGCCAATACACTTAAATTTATGATAAAGGTTAATAAACCCTGCATGAGAGATAATAAGGGTGGCTACGGCCTATCCTATTAAATTAATAAGCATATATACTAAGTTTTGTTTAATATGTTTTTAAGGCATCTTAGAGAGATAATAAGGGTTGCCTAAAACCCAAGAGAATAACTATGCTGATGCACAATAAGATTATGATACAATTTTTAGGACATTAACAGAGAAATTTTATCAGCACAAAATTCAGCAGCAATTCTAATTTGAATATAGTAATATAGGTAGAAGAACTTGGATAAGAATTATGTAACTGGACCAAGCAGTAAGAATCTGTCAATGTCAAGACTCTACTTTAATTGGTATCATTTTTAGCCCAATTTTGGGAAGGTAAAAATCTTCATATTCCTATCTTACAACATTAGTGGTTTATTGGACCTTTAAGCACTTATAAATTTATACAGTGATTCTAACTACAGGTTCCAGATGATGTAACTTTACTCGCATGAACCATGGAATACTATTCTATTTATTTACATAAATCATTCCACTATCTCTCAAGACCTTGTAAGATTTAGTTCAAAGTATTTAAGGAGTTAAATCTTTTTTAAAAAATCACATTTCTTTACCATAAAGTAACTTATGCATAAGAGAGGATACCAATTAAACTAAACTCTCAATTGCCTGGAACTTGACTCATCTTGACATGAGAGGGCATCCATTGTCACCCTGCTTAAATTAAAGGTATTATATAATGGTTAACTAGGGTACTAATTACCAAACAACAAACTAAAAAATACTTTAAGAGAACGTTTCTTCATCACAAAAGTTTAAATTTTATTTGAGGTATGCTGACCTGGGGACAGACAATATCAAAGCTTGAAGAGCTAGAAAAAGAATGAAAAAGCACCTGAACACAAGATTGACCGCCCAAAAGGAGAGGTGAAACACAACTGAATGAGAATATAACCAACCAGGTGGGACAGCGACGAAGCACTCAAAATACCATAGTGGAAGGGGAAGGGGGATTATGTGCCCCCCTCTGCATCAGAATCCATATAAAATGCAAGAGTGCAGGCCCAGGAAGAGTGCAATGGTGTGGGGTGATCAACGATATGGGGAGCGAGTTGGCTGATGGTTGGCTGGTTGTGAAAATTACCTGCATCAAAAATAACACCAAATTTATTTAAAAAAGTAGTTTTCTGCATGAAGGCAGATGGAAGGAAGCTGGGAAAATAAAGCTACGTTGGCACAAGTGGTTTTTGTCTTGGCTTGCAAAGCAATAGCAGCTCTCTGGATGGCTGCATTTGATTGTTTGTGTGGGTCTAGGAACCTTTTTGCTCTGCTGGGATATGGTCAGAGAAAAATGGGAGTAATAATGCCTTTGGCAAGTATTGCTACTGACTCCTTGGTGCTTTACAGATTTTAATGCTATCTGGGTTTTCAGCTGCAGCAACTGCGATCTGGTGTTCAGGATGAATGCAGAGGCGTTTGGTCAGGGGGCGTAAAAATGTCAAGGAGTCTAAATGGGGTGCTGTACCTGAATAAATTCTTTGATTTGAACTTCTGATTCTTCAATAACATTGCATACTTCTATGTTTTTGTGCAATGAAGTCCAGGGATTAAAGTTGAGAGAGAAGTCAGGGTCAATTATTTGTTGGGATATGGCTGGTTATTGAAGAATAACGTTGAACTAAACTGTTTTCCAAGCCATTTCCTGATTGGCTACAGCATAGGTGGCACTGGAATGAGGAGGGGGCTGTTTAGCAGTTGCTGGCTCCATAGTGGCAGCAGTCTTTGGAGGGAAGGGGGAAGGATTGTACCCTAAATTGGAAAGGCTGTGGGGTGTTGGATCAAGTGGGAACCTGATGGAGACAAATCAGGTCCAGAGGAAGCATCTACTCTTTGAGTGGTCTAACTCAAAGTATGATAGGCAAATGGTCCACCCACCCTCAACGCGGGCCCAGAATGGGTGGTCAGGGGATGAGGGAATGACAGTGCGTGTGGGAATTGCCAAAGCAATATTTTTAAATTTGGGCTAATCATGGCAATGCCTGAGGCCCTGCAAGATGAGTGGCCCCATTAGGGACCAAAAACTGAAGGATGGGGTTGGAGCTGTTTGCAGCCAAACCTTTCACCAACTCCTATTGGAGCACCATGGGGGAAGGTGAGTGGGCATCCTCGCAAATTGAATCACCATAGTGGTATCAGTGGGGAGCTGGGTACGTGTTGTGGGGATAGGGGTGCCCTGGAAAACCAGGGGGACATTATCTGAAGTGATGGCGTTGGCTTTGCATGTAAAGCTGAGGTCAAAATACCATTTATAAAGGCAGAAATCTATAAATCCAGCCAGCAGCATTACCACCTGGGCCAAGTCAATAATAGCTTTTTGTTTGAATGGGAATAATTTCCCATACTTGACCCACAGGCCAAAATGCATCTGGGATTAAGGGAGAAACAAGAGGGTTGTGAGGCACTTCCTGGGCACGTGCCAGGTGGATGGTGAGATCCTTGGGCAGAATGAACTGACCCATTGGTTTAGGGGGACTGGCTAAGCCAGTCTGAGCGCGTTTTCCTGTTGGATGGAAAATGCTAGGTGGGATTTCGCCACTGCCCCACACTGGAGCAGCCAGCAGAGAATTCAAGGTCATTGGGGAGCAAACGGGGAGGTTGGCATAGGCTAGCAGGCACTTTTTTACTTTTAATTCAATTAAATTGCTTGAAAATTGCTCATTACTGAAAGAAAAGTATTTCTTCATCACAAAAACCAAGCTATTTATATGAAATTACTTACCTTAACTTTGTTCACAATAACAGTCCTTACCAGAAACATAAACTTTCATTTTAAAATCCTTAATTACTTTATTTCATAATTTAAGCCAACTCTTTACAGCTCCTTTATATTCTGGATCATCATAACATTAAACTTTGTAACTTAACAGAATTTTCACAAGTGCAACAGAGTGACAATCGCCTTTTTTGAACTTCTTTGATCAAACCTTTTTTAAAAATTTTAGATGCAGCTGTTAATACGCAAGGATATGAAGTATAAAAAATAAGTTCACTAAGACCAAATTTGCAGAAACGGTGTCAAAAAATTCAATAGACCATAGGTATAATTATAAATATATGGTATTACTATCAAATAGAGCTGTGACGTCAGTTCCAATGAGCCACTGTCACCTGCTTCATGAGGATGTGGCTAGTAAAATGATCAGCGCTTAAGTTACTGCTTGACATAGAAAAGAACAATTATAATCCATTAACCAATGTCTCATTTATTTATAAGTTTATGTTGCTAATAAAAAGAGTTTTATATGGAAATATTAAAATAGGAACATATGAAGGCAACAAATCTTTAAATTATAAAAACTATGAAGTATAAATACTTGTTGATTTCATTTAGTTATAAAAAATAAATTCAAGGATGCTAAGAACCGCTTTTGACAAATGTAAAATAAATTTATACAAAAATTAGGAGTGCCATTGTTGCCCTACATAAGACAGACAGTAATTTATATATTGCAAATACAATTACCAAGATATCAGTTACACAAAACAAACAACCTGATTTGAACTCAGAAAAAGAGTTCTTGGCTAATATATGCATTAGGTTATCTTTTAAAATAATTAGGCTTCATAGAAGAATAGCTAAATTCTTATAGGAAATACTTAAATAAACTATTGAAAAAATTTAATTATTAAATAAATTATTGGTGGAAAATTTTATTTAGAAAAGACAAGATGGAATAAACTCCTGTGAGGCTTTTTAAAACATACTATAGCGAAGGACAGCTTTTCTACAAGTGACAATTTAATATTTGAAAAATTCAATTCCCTCAAGAATTATTATCCTTGCTTACTATGAAGTCCATGCATTTGGCAAAGCCTGCATGTAAGCCTACTAGTAACAAAAGGCCTCATTCACGTCCTACCCATTCTCCTAACCTTTTTTCTCTCACAAAACCAGAGGTGCACTAATTGAACCCAAGGTTATGCAGCCCATAAAGGGACAAATATCAGCGCATTGTCAAGCTTCCTCCTGTTGGGGGCCTAAGGTAGGGCATAACAAAACTACTGGTCTTTAAAGCTTTTTTTTTTAGTACTAGATGGTCTCATCTTTAAAGCTTTTTAATTATGAAATGCTATGGTTGTAACAAACCACATGTGAGCGTACACCTGATTCATTCTGCGCAAAAAGAGATAGATAAAATGAAAATTATACAAAGGAAATCTCAAAGCATATAGATAAAAACTTGCAATATAAAAAAAATTCAAAAACTAAGAAATCATTTTGTAATGCTGAGGACATAGAAACTGCTTTTGAGTGTAAAATTCACGCCATAAAACTTTGGGACTCAGACATGCCTTTTAAAATTTAGCTTTTGATTCATACATTATTTATGTACAACATCACATCCTATCTAGCCAAAAATCTTTGCTTATCAGGTTTTATATGGCATGATTTACTGGTTTTCTAAATGCTTGTTATATACAGTATGGCAAGTGAACTTTGGGTTTTTAAGACTAAGTGTTGAAATCGCACTTGGGCATTATAATATAGTGAACAGGTTAATATGCACCCAAAACAGATACTATTTTTGACAGCAATCTGGGTAAAAACTTAACTAAAGGAAGTTTTAGTTTCAGAAAAGGGTTTTCAAAATAACAATAAAGGAGTACACTGTAGTAAATAACACTGCCAATTGCTCTGAGGCTTGCTATACTAAATATTAACAGTAGTATAAAAACTAGCTATTTGGGAATAAAGTCCTCCTTACAGATGGCAAACTCACTTATATATGCTCTCTCTACAAGATTTCTCATTGGTGCATTTCTCTGTTAATAATTAGAACTTAAGAGTGTCAAACGACATGTGCAATACACAAATTAGGCAATAACATGACTGAATAGGGCTTGAGGCATTCCCATATTAAATTAATACGCTAGTTGTAATTGAAATGCCAGATGGAAAACTAAAATAGGGAGCCTAATACCAATCTATGCTGGCGCTAGGATAATATAGACTATGAAATTAACTAAAGTAGTAGCGGAAATTGCACTGGTGGGGTTTAGGATTCAATCAATCATTCTAATTATTTATAACTAATGGTGCGAGGTGAAACAGAGTCATAGGCTGTATACTGGAGTGCTATTAATTGAATGAATCCTATATTAAATATTAGTTAAAAAAATTATATAATATATATTGGATAATAGGATGGTTTATTAGCTAATTGCAACTTATCCACCCATTTGACTAAATATCAAGTAGCAAAATGTGTGGGGTCTATTAAGCTATTAAGAGATCATAGCCTTAAGGCCAGAGTGAGTGTAATACTTCTTATGGAACATTACATGCACTCAATTGATAAGGTAGCTCATATTGGGATCCTTCAGAGTTCAGCATCTGTAGATGTCATCTCTATGATCTTGAGTGGAATATATAAATTTTCTTTAATTTGCTAAACCTTCAAAGCCATGTCATCATAATATTAAACCAATTTCCCTATGCAAAAGTAGGTAACGTCTATCAGCCTTTTTTATCATGTGCTCTATCCCTGATTTTCAAAACCAGCGCATTAAGGTAGACATAATTTTTTATAGATTAATTAGGGTCCAAGTGAGCTTCTTGAGATATATTCTAGAACCCATGTTTATTTTTTACCATGAACATAAAAGCAGGAGTAATGCGGGATGCTTCTCATAAAGCAGTGCAAATGGGGAGTGCACTGTGGCCAAGTGGAATGCAATGTTGTATGCAAAATTGCCAGAAGGAAGAAAAAGCTTCAGGATGGAAGATTTACTTGTAACCATTTTTACATAGATTTCTAACAAGAGTACTGTTCTCTTGTTTAATAGTGCCATTGGTCTAAGGGTGATAGGGTGTAAAAATACACCTCTTAACCCCATTAAATCACAAGATAATTGATCATCTGGGAAGTGATATTAGTCCCGTTCTCCATCAAAAAAACTGGGGCATACATGCAAATAATTAATATTTTTAATAAAAACTTATCATTTGTTGTACCCCTAAGTTTCTGACCGCTTTGTCTCCAACCACTTGGTGAGGTGATTGATGGCTAACATCATATATTTAAACTGAGAAGAAGTATTGACCAAGGGCCTTAAAACGTTAATTAAGATGGTGTTCCAAGCAATGTTAATTTAACCATTTGATAGGAAGTAATCTTTTGGTAAAGTGCTTTAGCTTAGCATCCTTGACAGCAGCTGAGAGTCTCATTGATATCAAATTACATGGAATCCAGTAAAAATGATATTGTAATAGTTCAAGCGTTTTCTTGAATTGACTGTGCCCCATTGCCTAATGGGTGGAATAATTAAGTCCATCCTCTTGGTAGGTTTAAGAAACAAAAAGGGTTGTTTGTTAAGAATCTTATACAGTTAGTTATTATTCATAAAAGTATCTACATCATTTTGTCTATTGCGCGTTGAACCTTTTCAAATTTTTACTTTTTAAAATTTTATTTTGGAGAAGGCCAACTATGAGATGGACACAACTGATATGTAAACTAAGAGAACTGATATAAACAAGAGCACCCCAGAGAAGCTAACAATGACTCCTGTTGCCAGCGGGAAAGCCAAATAAAGGAAGGGGTGATTGTGAGTAGAGGCTTGAGCCACTATTGAGCACATATGAAGGAAAGGGTCTGAAGTGTTGAACCAAACTGAAAACCAGGATGAGACCAACTGACGTTGATGGGATGGTATGTACCCAAACAATCATGCTTGAAAGTGGTCCATGAGGTGTGACTGAAATTGGCGTACAGCTTTCTGGAGGGTGGGAGTAGAGCCTGAAATGACATCCAATACAACCGTTGGATAGTCCACATTGCAATTTATACCATTGTGGCTCAGAGGGAAGGCTATACATGAGAATATAAGGACAAGGCGAACATGTCCTTTGATAGGCTGAAGGGCTGTGTTTGACCCTGGAAAAAGAGACGCTGAACCGCATGCCAGATCGCTTCTAATGGAGGGCACTCTTCCAGGCAGTGGACCAAAGTTCCATATTGGTCACACAACACACGAGGAATGTGATGCGTTGGATTGCTCAGCAGTATGGTATACCCATTTTAAGCAGCACCAAATATGGGAATGAACATGCGGCTGAAGAATAGGGTAATGGGCTTACTTCCAGATGACCCTCTGGGCTTCTAGGAAATAGGGATGTCCAACATGTCCATATAATCCGCCCCGCCATGGTAGGGGACCTCCTCAGTATCAAACTGTTCAGAACGGCTTGGCCTTGTACTTCCTGTGTGAAGCGGGGAGTAGGGCGACCCTCTTGGCGGTGTGCCCAATGATGCAAATTCTCCACTCAGCACTCCACATGGAGAGGAGAATTCCTTTTTAAGTGGGGCGACGTTCCATGTGGGCCCGCAGCCAAGGGATGTGAGGCAAAATATTTTAACAGATAATGTGGTGTTAGGATTGCTGAGACCCAGGGCGTGGGATATATTGGATCTGGCCACGTGTGACCGTGCTAGTCTTGGAGTGCGGGGTTGGTTACTGCAGCGATCCAAGTGCCAAGCATTTTGGCGGCATGGGCTTCAAAGTTGAGCAGGCTCATAACTCACACTATGGCGAGGGCCAAACAAGACATCCAAGTGCACTGGCGGTGGGCGGCCTAACCAAAGCGACCCTTCCAGGAGGGCATAAAACGAGGTGAAGAAATATGGGAAAAAAGCGATACCATGGGCCACAAACAAAACTTTAGATAGGAGCATAAAGTTGGCCATCACAACTATGCCTGTAAATAAAGTTTGGTGGTCTTTGAGGGAGGCGATGCGTTTTGTAACATTGTCCAGTATATGGTGCTCCATCACCAACGAAGCGTACCCTCCTGCCCTCAGACACACACCCAAATAACATACTGGACCAGCAGTGGGTTTTTGCACTAAAGAGAGCACAAGAGGGGAAGTTTGGGGTGGGCGGGGCAAGCAGACCCATGAGCTAGCTACTGAAGCAGGTAGTAAATGAGGTGCTGGTGTCAGGTGGGTTTGGAAACGCCCAAGGATAATGATTTCAGTTTTGGAGGCGTTGAGCGCAGCGTTACTTACCCTGGAGTAAACTTAATAGTAGCCTCAAGTGCGCGTGCATCTTGGTTGTTTAACCTCAGCCACACAATCATCAGCAAACGCCAACATATTGACTGGAGCTTGCCTTACACATGGACATCAGTGAGATGGGCATTCACGTTGCGCAAAAGTGGGTAAAGACTGAAGTTATATAATAGTGGGCTCAAAAGGTCCCATTGGTGGAGTCCCCTTTGAGGGTGAACTACATCAGTGAGGAAGCCAGGGCCGCGCACAGCCATTGTGGCGTATTCTGTAAGCAACATCACCCAATTAATGAATCAATGGGAAAGGTGGAACTTGTGGAGGCAGGCTTTGAGGTAGTCCCATTTGACTCTATCATAAGCCTTCTGCTGGTCTAAAAAACTAGTGCCTTAGTAGCCGTGGATTTGCATATGTTAGCCACAGTGTGTATGTTGTCCCATATATATCGCTTGGATTAAAACCAAATTGTTCAGAGGAATTGAGGTTAGAGGCCACTTCCCATAGGCGGTTGGCCATGATTTAGGTAAATAGTATAGTATCTGTGAAAGTAAGTGATATGGGGCGCCAGTTGGCCAAGTCTAGCTTATCCCCTTTTTAATACAGTGTTATTGTGAAAGACTCTTGGTCCCCAGGAAGGAGGCGCATTTCTAGAAAACACAGATTTATTGAGGCAAGCAGAAAAGGGGAGAAATAATTAAAATATTTCTTGTAAAACTCATAAGGAATCCCGTCTGGACCTGAGCATCTCCTGTATTGTGCACTGCAGACGGTGTGCCAGAGTTCATCATGAGAAACTAAATCATCAACTCTGGATAATGGGAAAAAGTGCGGATATGTGCACTTTTGAGAAAAACAGCAACTTTGGCTAGTTTGACTGGATCAGAGCAATATAAACTTGGAGTAATAGCTCTCTGAACCTTGATTTCCACTTTTTCTGGAGTATCTGCAATGGAGTGGTCCAGTTGCATCATCCGTGTGCAGGCCAAACTCTGTTGCAGCGTGAAGAATTTTCAGAAAAAGTAGGTGAAGCACATGTCACCTGCCATATTTTTCGCTTTGTATTGTACACAAACACAATTTTTGTGTTCCTTACCAGTGCATTGAGGCGAGCGGACACCTCTGCACACTTGCAACCCCAAGCCGAGCTGTAGCCTGCAGCAAGGACATCAAATTCCAGGTGGTCCACTTCTGCAATTGTGCACAAAATGACCACTGAGGCATCCCAAGGTTGATGCGATGAGATGTAGCATGCCTGGTGGATGGTGATCTCTTTGAAATTTGACCAAGTCAAAGTGGGTCTGCACAGAAAAGTTTGGTGAACTCCAGTGCTGAGGTTTTAGTGTCCACCCATGAGGAAATCTGGGTGATGTGATATTGGCTGGGTGAAGTTTGCATTACTTCAGCAACTGTGCCACTGGGTGCGACAAAGAGAAGGAAATAACACCAACTTGTGGTTGGAGAAATTTATTTTCATTGTCAAAAAGTGTGCAACCTAAAACCAAAGTTTCAACTGGGCAAGAATAAGGTCAATGTGGGACACCAAGCTCAGCTGACTGTTGTGCACATGGAGACGAGGCATGTTGAGGAGCAGCGGTGCATGTTTAGGTAGGGTATCAAACAGTCCAAAAGTGGCTTTTAGAATTTGAAGTTCTACATGCCCCTGCGGGGGGGGCAGGCGCCTAAGGTCAGCAGTCAGTGGCTGGGTTGGCCCAGCAGTCCATATTGCCCACCACAAACAAGTCAGGGGAAAGCGGGAGGGAATTAATGGCTGAGAAGAATTCCTGGCGGGCCTGCACACAGGCTGATTCATAAAGATTAACGATACTGTGCACTTCATCATCCCACAAAAAGGACACAACAAGCACACGGTCATTGAGGTATTGATTTTTAGAAATAATTTTAAAGTTATGGGTTGCACATATAAGCACCCCAAAGTGCGGTGACCAAAAGGAAAGAGAGAGGGAGGAGCATAGTTGCCCATGTGTCCTCAGCACCATATGGGTAGTGGGTTTTCTGAATGGCAAGGATGTTCACAGATAAATTAATTTTTAAAAAACTCAGTTTCCTAGCCCAGGATGGTGAGGCCTTGAGTCTAAAGATGTTCAAAACCTATTGTGAAGGCTCCCCCAATGCACCTTAGGTGTGACGGGAAGGGCCCCCTAGGCCTTCCATTGCTGCTCTCTCAGCAGCAGTAATTGTAAACCGCGTTTTGTGCACTTTTTGATCTGTATATGTGGTCTTAAGGGACTTTGTCACGTTGTAAGCAGATGTGACTTTGGTGACCTTTTTCACTTTGGTTCAATTTTTAGTATGCTGTGCTCCTGCAGTGCATTATTGTAGGGCAACGAAAATTTGGGAGGGAAATGGGTGTTAGAATTAGTTTTAATCAAGGCTTGGTAACGTTGCTCAGGTATATCTGACTCACCCATTGGGTCATTAGGTTGTTCAGCCCTTCTGATTGGTGGATAGGTTTTCAAGCTGCTTCCACAGCAATTGACTCAATGTCATTTTGGGTCTGGGCAAGCGGGATCACTGATGCAGCTGTGGCCGCTGCACTGCGGGACTGCTTGGCCTTCTTACACTCCTGCAGGGACACAGGTTTGACTTGAATGTAACACCCTTGAACGCCCCATGGGAAGGTGGTGTCAGTGTCTATGGCTGGTTCATAATGGGTGTCTGCAATGCTCATTGTTTCAGGTATAATTTCATTTTAGTGAGATGCCCTCCTTGGCTGGGCAGGTGTGGGCCTTGTGGCCAAAAGCACAATAAAAGAGCAGATAGGGGGCGCGCTATCCATGGTGACACAGAATGGACAGGATTATGCCCATAAATGCACATAAATGCTCTTTGGGGGTGTCGCGATTTTGATATGACTGGACATTAATATTGGGACAGCCAGGCGGGATCCGCCAAACATAGTATCAGTTACAAATATTTGGGTGCCTTGAAATGAGGCGATATTGGGATATAACGGGTCTTTATTGGATGTAATGAGTTTATTGGATCGCCTCTATATAAGGCAATAAGGTGATAAGGCGATGTTGTTATTTTATGAATACAAGGTAAATTGCTTACAAATAGGGAGACAGAGGATTAAGAATAACAAGCCAAATTTGAGGAGAATCAGTGGAATAGAATAACCCAAGCAATGTGAAATAGTATCGCCTGAAGCTGATGTATATAAGCAAAATGGGCGATTGAGTGAGGTAGGTTTTTAAGTGCAGATGAGCGGGACAGCGAAAAATAGCTGTATTTATAAAAATAAATAAAAGAACCTGCTGGGGCAATCACTCCTATTTTTAAGTATATTTTCAAGTGCATCCAAAGGACTGATGATCCCCACATCATCTGTCCGTTGCTCAGAGGGCTTGACCTATGTGAATAGCCCGACGGATCCTAGCAATACTATCCAAAATTTTTAACAGTGGTGCTCACTACAGGGGGCCCATTGATCAACCACCCAACACTCCGGAACTCCAGTTGCCAACCATGCCTTACCCAAGCCATGTCATTGGGGAGTCTTCCTGGAACCCCGCATTAGCTGGATATGAGGAACTCAAAGTTACCTTGGACGCGGTACTCAAAACCAAGATGAACTCCTTCAAGAACGTAATTCAGTCATGCACCAACTTGATAGTATGTTTAGTCAAATGTGAATCTTGGGACTACAAAACAAAGAACTTGCCAAATGACTGAATGATACCACCCAGCAGCTGCAATATGCAGAACAAAGATTGTCTACTCCTTCTCAGTCATCTCGCTGGGAGGATGATGACTATCAAGAAGAAACATCTTACGTAGGAGAAAACAGCGCTGGTCAAAGCTATGTCACTCATGATAATAGCACCGGATATTCATATGAGTTGGAACACCACTTACCTCCAGTAATGGCTGTACCACCTACAACTGACGGTCATGCTACCCCTGAAGTGATGAATATTCCAACTACTGCTAATCCCACTACTCATTGAGAATCCGCTTTTGGGTCTCATTCCATTCCTCAGTTCAGGCCTATCAACCATGAACAAAAGGAGGAAATTAATATTGAAAAGATACCCCCGTTTGACCACAATGGGAACATCCATGGGTTCTTTAAACGATTTGAGTTCGCCGCAGAAGGAGCCTCCTATAAATGTAAGGCTAAGTTGCTAATAACTGCCCTGGATGTAGGAAGCGCTGATCATGTCATCTGATGCCTCCAAAGTAGTTCTGTCTCCTATAAGAATGTAAAGGACACCATACTCTTCTTGTTTTGGGGGAAACTCAAAAATGTCGCAGTGGAAAGCAGAATTCTTAACAATCAGATTCTGTCAAAATGAGACTCTCATAGAGTTTTATGATTAATTCACATCAGAAGCCCATGTACTGATTGGAGCTAGGTACTTAGCAGAAGCTGATGTGTGCATTGCCATGTCCGCCGCAGTGAAGCCATATCGCGAACTTTCTAATGTTATTTCACCACTTCTGGATAACAACGTACCTCTGCCTAAGATTGTACAGCTTTTATGTTGGGTATCCCCTAACTCTTCGCCACCAAAATTGGATCGTAAGACTACTGCTGCCACGGCACCCTCTTATTCTGGAGAATACTATCATCTGCCTCCAGCTTCGGTTAGTAATCCTCAGCCTTACTATAACTCTGCGCCTCATCCTCAACCAAATTATAATCAACTTTTTGATCAGCATCAATGGGCTGGCCATGGCGACCGCCAGCAACCTAGTTATTGAACTGGACCCGATTATGCTGACTGTCAACTATCAGCTTACCAACCTGGAACTGGGTATACCAAATGACCCCAACCCTTCTGGTCTGGACCCGCTTATGATAACCCAGGACGTGGTTCTTATGGGGTTAACTGCTACAAATGTGGTCGCCCTGGTCATTTGGAAAAATTCTGTCATAATCGCCATGTGAATTACGTACAACAAGACCAATACTACCAGGGAAAAGATGGAGCGGAGTAGATATGGGACCCTCTACCTCCGTGATACCCACTCAACATGTCCCCAAATTAATAGTAGTATACCCTGCAAAAGTTCCTCAGTACAATGATGGAATTTTATACCAGCAGCCAGTCAGAGGAGTAAATGTAGTAACCTGAGCTCAAGCTAGGCGGCGGCAGAAGAAGAGTCCCTTGAACAACTGAAGCCCTATGCCTGTCAAATGCTTGATCAAGCTTCCTTGGACCAACTTGATCCTGCTGCGGATGCGCCAACTCTGAAAGGAGTGAATGTAGCCCTTCTTGTAGATGCCATTGTCAGAGAATACCCCAAGTTGGAGAGGGGATTATGACTTTTCTTGGAAAAAGTGAGCCTGTAAATGTTCATGTATTAAACAGTCAATATTCTTCTTTTTCTGAGTGTACTTACTGTGATTTTTTTGTAGTGAAAAATAGAGTTCGCGCTATAATAGATACTGGTGCTCCAGTCAACATTGTTCCACTAAGTTTGTGCAAAAATTGACATTGAAACCTGATGTGGACCATCACATGGTTTATGGAACCGCTGGAGCTGTAAGCACTGTCTCCAAGGGAGCTTATAGTGCACTACCTCTGCGCTTTGGGTCCATTGTCATTGTGGCTCTGGCGATTGTGTCACTGAATGAACACTATGACCTATTAATTGGGTCTGCTTTCCTGCGTCATTTTAGGGCTATCATTGATATGATAGAGGAGACCCTATCTATCCTGGGTCAGCGGATCCCAATTTACTTTACTACTAGGGGAGTACCAAAGGATCTGGTGCATACAAGCCATATTAACCTCGCCTATAATGATGGGGTATGGCCTGTTCGCTACCATCAACTGATGTGCAAAACTTGGGCCCTTCCCCAGCAGATCTATGAATATCAAGGGATACCTCTTCGAGCAGCAGGGCCCTTATCTATTCCTTCCGGGACATCAAGTCTTAGTGAATACTGAGTTAGAGGTAGAAGTGCCAAGTGGGTTATATGGGTAAGTTATTGTGCTCTATCATCAAACACGGTTTGAGCCGCACATGGCTCCAGGAATTATACTCCTGGGACTTGGGGAGATAAAGGTTTTGTTAGCAAACCTGCAGAGTGAACCAAAGAAAATCCGCCGCCACCAAACTATAGAATATCTACATCTGGTTCCTATAGATGAGGTCCATCAGGTTCATGCTTTCAGATCATTGGATGAATTTGGACTACCGCTCAAAACACCAGTTGCTGTACTAATGGTGGTACCGCGGAGTAATTTAATGGGATTAACGGATGAACAAAAAGACCAAGCAATGGCTTTATTTCAGAAATACAAGGGGATTTTCATCATTGACAATCATGATTTAGGGTGTGCTTGGGGGTGGTCCATCGATTGGACACTGGCGATCATCCTCTGATAAGGTCTCAGCCAATCTGCCATTCTTGGGCAGCAGAAGATGTGGTTACTGAAGAAATCTACAAGCTATTATGACAAGGAATGCTTGAGCCATTAAGAGCCCGTGGGCTTCACCCGTTCTAATTGTAAAAATGAAGGATGGCACCAACTGGGTAGTAATAAACTACCAGAAGCTCAACAGTATTACAAAAAAGGATTTGTACCCCTTGCCAAGAATTGACAACACTCTGGACCAATTAGGGGTGCCTGCTACTTTTCTGCGATGGACTTAATATCAGGCTAGTGGAAAATTGAGTTACCCTTAGTGGAACAGGAAAAATGTGCTGTGATCACCTCTAAAGGCCTTTTTCAACCAACACAGATGCCTCAAGGACTGTGTAACGCTCCTGCTACTTTTCAGCGAGCCATGGACACTATTCTTGGCGACCTGAAACTGTCATGCGTCCTAGTATACCTTGATGATATTAACACTTTCTCTCAAACCTTTTTTGGAGCCCCTGACCACCTTGAAGCAGTATTTCATCAGCTGGCTGAGGCAAACATAAAAATTAAACCTTGAAAGTGTAACTTTTTAAAAGATCAGCTAGAATACCTATGTTTTATGGTAGACTCAACTGGGCTGCAGCCACAACTGGCTAAGGTGGAGGCCATCAGCAAAATGACTACACCTAATATCAAGCATGACATACAGGTATTTCTGGGGATGGTCAATTACTACCAACGCTTTATCCCTAATTTTAACTGTATTGGGGGCCTGCTATTCAAGTCGTTAAAAAAGACGGTGTCTTCAAGTGGACCAAACATCATCAATCCGCTTTTGATGTACTCTATATGGCGTTAAGCAGTGCACCAGTGTTATGATATCCAAACTTTGACTGGGAGTTTATCGTTCAGATGATGCATCCCTTTCCAAGGTTGGGGCAGTACTTTCTCAGAAAGATGATGAGGGAGAAGAACATCCTGTTGTATTCTGTAGTCATAGTCTGAACTGTCATGACCATAACTATACTGTGACTGAGCAAGAATGCTTAGCAGTAATCTATGCATATAAACAATTCAAAGTCTATCTGCATGGGGTAAAGTTTAAAGCCATAACTGATCATGCATCATTATGCTGGTTGCAGAATCTCAAAGAACTAGAAGGACGGTTGGCTCGATGGGCTCTCAAGTTACAAAGCTTATGATTTTGAGATTCTCCATCAGCTGGGAGTGAAGCACCAGAATGCTGACTGTTTATCTCAGTTACCAACTATCACGGTGACAGTGGACCTCAGTGACGTGATGTATGATAGGATGCTCAGCAGAAAATATTGCGACAAACTGCCCCAAGTAATCAAAGCATTAAATGAAATGCGCTCAAATACCTTACAATGAAATGGGGAAAGTACAAACAAATCGGCGATTCTATGGCGAGTTTTCCTTGGCCCTCCGCATGGCCAGAAATCATTATGAGCGCTCACAGGGCAGTCAGGCATGGTGGCGTGCGTAAGAATATGGAGTTGTTATGCCCACAATACTATTGGGAAAGTATGAGCTTTGATGTGCTCGAAACTATTTCCTGTTGCCATCAGTGCCAAGTGGAGAAGCCATTACACCATATGACGTCATATTGGTTAGTAAAACCACATTTCACTTGGCATATGGTCTCCCTCAATGTCGTTGGCCCCTTGCCAACAGGAGCCAACCGTTGTAAGTACATTCTAGTGGCTATTGACAACTTGACCTGGTGGGTTGAAGAAAGGGCAATATGAGATCTTGGCGCAGTTATGGTGGCTAAATTCGTGTTGGAATGTATTATTCAGCAGCACGGTCGCCCTCAGTTTCTTCTCACTGATAATGGCACCAACTTCACCTCACACATCCTTCCCAAGCTGAACGAGCTTATGAGAATCCGCGGAGTTCTGATGACCCCATACCACCCCAAGTCCAATGGAATGGTCAAACGAGTGAATGGAAATCTGGTGAATATACTCCAAAAATTAGTAATGGATCACTCTTCTGATTGGAGCTCTCTTCTTTCCACCGCCATATTCACTTATAACATTAGTTAACATTCCGCCACGCGGAAGAGCCCCTTCCAATTATTATATGGCTGACACCTGGCTCTTCTGGCGTTGCTTTATGTGTGTAGAAGACACTGGCAGACTAGAACCCCACCACTACTTGCCTAACCTCGCGAACATTCTGTCAAGATACAAACTGAAGCATATTCCTTCATCGTGGCTAAGAAGATTAGGAATCAGGCCACTGATCAGGCACGCCATAGTGGGTTGGTGCCATTCAAGAAAGGCAATATGGTTCTCTTACATAATCAGCATGGATTCAGGTGGAAGCATAAACTGGCTAGTATTTGGGTCAGTCCATTTGAAGTAATAGAGAATACTGGAGTCAACACGTACATTATTAAGGATCCTACAAGTGGTCAGATCATTAACTGAGTACATGCAAAGTTCCTCTGACCTTACAAACAATAGGATCTTATTGTCCAGTCAAGGAGGGGGTAATGTCGGAATTTTGATATGACTGGACAATAATCTTGGGACATCCAGGCGGGATCCGCCAAACATAGTATCAGTTACAAATATTCGGGTGCCTTGAGATGAGGCGATATTAGGATATAACGAGTTTTTATTGGATGTAATGAGTTTATTGGATCGCCTCTATATAAGGCAATAAGGCGATATGGTGATGTTGATATTTGACAAATATGAAGTAAATCGCCTACAAATAGGGTGACAGAGGATTAAGAATAACAAGCCAAATATGATGAGAATTGGCGGAATAGAATAACCTAAGCAATGAGAAATAGTATCATCTGAAGCAGATGTATATAAGCGAAATGGGCGATTAAGAGAAATAGTTTTTTAGTGCAGATGAGCGGGACAACAAAATGTAGCTGTATTTATAAAAATAAGTAAAAAACTGGTTGGGGCAATTGCTCCTATTTTTAAGTATAATTTCAAGTGCATCCAAAGGACTGACAATCCCCACATTATCCATCCGTTGCTCAGAGGGCTCAACCTGTGTGAATAGCCCAATGGATCCTAGCAATACCATCCAAAACTTTAACAGGGGGATTTGGGTCAAATCTTCCACAACAACTGCAGATGAGGTGAGCACAGTGATTGCCTTGCCTGTGCACAGGTCCAACATGAGCATAAAGCGTTGCATATCAAAAGATTGAATTTCCCCATATGCTTAAAGCTCAGCCATCAGGTGATGCTCCAGCACTGTGCGCTTAATAGTTGGGAGAAGTTAAATGTAATGAAAATTGATTTGATTTGGTCCAATGAGTGCACTTTGTCTCAACCACCCGTTGACCACCTGGAAGTTCTACCACCACATGCACCTGTGCAGCTTCGTCCACTTTTTAATTATTTTAAAATGAGATCAAGACAACCTAAGGGTATGGAGTGCGATGCAACATATACTGCATTCTGGAAGTGGTTGTGCACATCTCCGCAGAACTTTTTCTCAAAGCACTGTTTGTTGGATATCCAGGAATACAAAACCCCATACTACACTGATGACAGGGGCTGGGAATGTGGAGATTAATGAATTGGCTACATTTTGCTTTCCAGGCCAAAGTCTCCAGGGAAATACTTTCAGCCAGTTTTTTTATTATTATTGAGACCGCCAGTGTTGCCAGGGCGTTTATGAAATTTGTAAAGTTTGGGGCCCACGCATGTGCTCTTTACTTTAATCGCACATCTGCTACCCAACATCTTTTGTGCACACTAATCTCCACAAACAGGTTATCAAACTTACCTAGTCTTAAATCAAATATGTTGCAAAAGTGGTTGTAAAAAGAGAGAAAAGTTCTGCGTTAACCTTTTCATGCTAATCCAATATTGGCAAGTCACCATCTTATCAAATAATTTATCAGTATGATCAGTCATTAAGGATACAGTAGGCAGGCGAAAGACCATCAGCGTTCTAATGTTTAACGCCAGGCCAGGGTTGAATCTAGTCAGCTTGCTGACCTCAGCTCGCTTAACTCGTGAGGTTGACTTGCTGCTCAGAGGGTCTACTATGCGCATATTAAGCACCAGACAACCGTCATACAGATCATATTAATCCTCAGTGAGAAATTTCTTATCTAATGCTACTCCATGTAGCATTAAATTTTATTTAGATAATTCACACCTATGGCAAAAGTCTGGTGAACAATCTCTGACATATTCATTTTATATTGGTCCTTGGGTCACAACATAATCTGATCCAACCTCTCCCTTGGAAGAATGGCCCCAATTATCTGTATAGGTGAGTGTCCTATTCAAACAGAGTAGATCTCAGTTTGGTTACTATACTTTTCTCAATCTATAGTCCTAGAATGGCTATTGATGATGAAATCACTTAAGCCACTATAAGTGAAACAAAAAGTTTATAAAAGATATTCTGTGGAAAGGGTATTTATTAAAGTAAATAATGAAGTAATTTTACTTCTTAAAAATAACGATATATTTTCAATGATAATTAAAAAATTGGTACTTAGGGTAGGAGATTTTAGAGGTTTTTATATTCACTAGTTAAATGGCATCTGATTACCGCTTTGATTGCTTAATATATTTTAGTATAATTACTGTATCTGCGAGCTCCTTCTTGCAGTGATTACCTCTGAACCAGTAAATCAAGGGCTCTTTCTTCAAGCCCTGTTTCTAGGTTGTAAGCAAATGCTTAGTCTTAGTTCATTGCTTCATTACCACATATTGTATAATACTCATCAAGTTCAGATTTGTGTAATGGCGTGCCTTCATTTCACCTTGCATCAAACTTTTGAGGAACTATAAAGTTTTGTTTGTTTGCCTTTTTTGTAATATTCATGCGAGAGGCTCAATTGTTCCCATTGGGGTATTTTGGTTGATTAATTCTGTCATTATGGGCAGACTGCAAAATATCTTGGCCCTCCAAAGGTATAAAAGGGTGCCAATTTCATACTCAATTTTAGGGGCATCATTGTCTTCACAAATAGCTTATTCAAACTAATTGCATATAACGAGAAGCTTTTCCTATTCCAATGGTAAAAATGATCCTCTGGTGCTCTTGCAGCCTTACTTGCACAAATGTCAAAGCTGTAGGATTAAATACAATGTCCAAATGGATCAACCATTATTCTGGCTCCTTCATAATCTGCAACCAGTGCAGAGAGGCATGGTCAGTCACCACTATAAAGTGTATTCTGTGAATATAAACTCAAAACAGTTTACAAGCATAAATAATGGCTAGACTCTTTCTTTAGTAATGGTATAATTACATTTGTGCACATCCAGCATCTGTCTACAGTAAGCCATAAGATTTTATACTATTTTAGAGTAACTTGGGATAACACTGACCCATGGCGGTGAGAGAGGTGTCCATATGAATAGAAAAAGCTGGTTGAAGTTTGGGCACATCAGTATTGACGCTTTAGTGAAGCAAAGCCTTAGATGGTTAAAGGCCAGCTGGTAGTTTCCCATCCATTTGATTGGTACCACGTTCTTGAGAAGACTAACTAATGGCTCACTTGTAATAATAAAGTTCTCCACAAACTAGCAATAGTGTATGATTATTTCTAAAAATACATAAATATCATGATTGCTACTTGACCGTGGCATTTTCTGATAGCTTCAACCTTAGAGGGCTGGGGCCATAAGCCTTGTTTGTCAATATCAGACCCCAGATATACAAGTTGTTCAAGGAAAAATTTGCACTTACAAGGTTTAATTTTTATGACTGGCTTGGGTCAGGCGGCAAAGAACTTCCTCTAAGTGCTACAGATGTTCCATAAACGTCCTGGAAAAACATCTATATCGTTCAAATAAATTAACACAGTGTATAATTTTTTTAAATCCCTTAATATGATGCCCATAGCACTCTGGAACGTTGGTGGGGCATTACACAGCCCTTGTGGCTTTATAATGGGCTGGTATAGGCAATGGGCGGTATCCTATTGCACTTCTCTTTCTTCACCTTTGGCAGATTATTCTGCCAGTATATATAGAATGAATCCATGGCAGAGAAATACTATGTGCCTCTCAAGTGGTCTAGTGCATCATTGATATAGGATAAAGAATAAGATTCTTTTTTAAATATTGATGAGCATTTGATAATCTATTACCACTCTGTTAGATCCACCCTTCTTTGTGATAAAAAACACTGGGCAGGCCTAAAGACTCTAAGAGGGTGTTGTAATCCAGAAACTTTGGTGCTTAAAGGTGCTGTTGGCACAGAATTTGAAAAGCATAATAGATTCTAGTGTATTAAACTTCTGGCCGCTACTGAAGGTTTTTTTAGAAAAGTTGACCACAAATATCATAATAAGTTAAAAATAAGGTTAAATCTATCACTTTTATCTAAACTAAACAAGCAATACTATATTAAAATAGTGCCTTACCTTATTTAGGATACTTAGAGGTCAACAGTGAGATTTGAGAAGAATTCATGATAAGCAGAGGGGAGCACAATTTAGATAAATGATTTGACCTATTAGATCTCTCAAAAACTTATCACCTCAATAGGCATCAATTTTTGTGTTGAATCATTTACAGGTATGACAATCCATGTGGTAACGGGAAATATATTTTGATCCAATCAGCCACCTTGAAAATATTTTCACCTTGGCCATTTACCAGATGTACTAAGTTTCAATTAGTGAGTATTTTCATCCCCTGGAACCCCCTTCATGTCTATAAAAGAGGATTGTTTTTTCTTAGGAGACAGTTTAAATTAAAGTTAGAGTCAGGGCGAACTTCCACGTAAGTTGACCTATATCTAAGAGGGTTTAAGGCAACCTTGTTAGTTCTCTGAGCATCTCAGCTTAGGCCTGGAAGTAAAACTATTACTCTGATCTAACTGGATTTACTGAAAATTAGATTTAAGCTTAGTATAAATTCTAGACTATTTGCCACTAGGACATTCTTCTTAACTAGTCAAATGTCTAACCATCTGACAGAGAGCACTAACATCCCCTGATGTAAAATTTAGTTAGTTTTGTGGTTAACAACCTTATCTGCAATTTTGAACAACTAATAGCATGGAAGCAAATTGGTGGATGATTAATAAAATTGATCTGGTGGGACACATCTTTACACATCTAAAACCCTATTTCATCTTCAACAAAGATGCTATTATAATTCTCAAATAGAACCAGAGCTTGATTTTTCTCATCTTAAGTCAACACAGAAAGGCGTTCTCAAGAACCAATAAACATACAAATTGGCACTCATTGTCTTAAAGTTCAAGTTCATCAAAATCCTCAGAATCATAAATCTTGATACTTCTTCAATAGGTAAAACATGAGATAAGTGACGATTTTAGCCGCTTAATCTGAACAGAATAAGGGTAAAAATTAGCTAAAAGTATCTGGATTTTGCCATAATCAGGAAGAGTAAACCTGGATTAGCGACAGGGTAAAAATTTGATTGGCTTACTTGTTCAACAATATTGCCACAAAACTCTTGAAATCTTTAAGGTAATTTAAGTCCCATTAAATAAGATTGCCTTCCAGAATGGTTAGGCTACAATTAGTGTAGAGGAATACCCTTAGATTCCATAGTCTGATTAGGTAACCACTGGTTATGGCCATACAGCCACTGATAAACAATTAGCACTATGTCATCCTTGTACACAAGGTTAACAAAACCCTGCTTTTGAGGCATTGGGACCTCATGCTTCCAGTTTTATTATAGCGAAAATGTTGTCCCAGTAACTCTTAAGTATTTTCCTTAAAATTGGCTTTAACTCTATACTTTTTCATATATGGGGTACCAACAATGAAGTCATAGTTTTGATTAGGAATACAATGGAAGGAACGGATATTAATAGTGAGATGAACCACACTTGCTATGCACTGTAGTTCCTACAGAAGTTGTGGACTAGGGACCCGTGGTTAAACAGAATTTTTGATGATCTTGGTCTGTGGCAAGACACAATTTCTTTATCAGTTTAGTGGACAAAAGAATAAACGGTGCCCACTTTAAATAATTGTGCAGACTTTGAGCTTAAAACTGTGATATCAATAGAGGCGCGTTCCAAAAAAGGCATCCACCAGATTTATTGTATTGCATCCAGAGTGTCCGCTTGGCTTAATTAAGTTTGAATATCCATGCCTAGATGAAGGATGGATTTTTTTAAACTTTCAAGGGGTATAGCCCTGTGGGCTCTGTCTAATTTGGGATATAACCAGAGAAACTGGAAGCTCTTGTTGTTATAACTTTTAAACATAATGATTTATTATGGCTTCTGACGCCAATTTAGCGTTGCATTTCTTGGGGAGCAGTTGGTAACAGCTACCATATCATCTGCTATACTAAGTTAAACTGCTAAAGGAAGGTTAGCCTCAGCAGACACCTTCTTAGCAGAACTTAGTTCTAAGGGATTTGTTCTTACCAGGGATTATTTTTAGAGGCGGCAGAGGTAAAAAATTTCTGTTATACTCTGCCTTGAATTTTTCAAGTCCCCTCATTAATGGGGCTCACCAAACAAACCTTGGGCTTAACACCCAGCTTAGGACAGGGACCACTATATTGCTCCTGATTTTTACAAACATATCAGGTAATCTGATTAATATTATCCCCTTCAGAATGAGGGCCATAAGGCCGAGTTAATCCTTTCTATACGTTTTTCCTTAGGTTGGGGTTCACAAGTCTACCAAAAGCTTTTGTTAGGTGCCTAAAAAGTGGAGACACATTAACAGAAATATAAATCAATTGAGTAATATCATTATCCTCATTTAAAACTGGTATTAAAAACTAAAATTAATTCCTTTTAGGGCTTACAAGCATGGCGAAGAGAAATTTGGGCATCAAAATTATTTATTAAATTAGTCCCAGATAGTGTCTGCACCTTTAGATAAAACATCAAAACAAAATTTTAAATATTCATTTTTGTTAGGTAAAATATGTGAATTCTATCTTTCAAGTGGCATCCTTTCTACTATGCCAAACTCTTTGATAAAAAAGTCCTTAGCGTTATGGCAGAACTTACCAGTTTTCTTTGGTTATAAAATAGCTCTTAACTTTTGGAGTCCTGTGAGTTCATCACCTACACCAACTTAGAAGGTTTGGACGATCCGTCCATGCTAATCTCAAAAAGATTAAGAAAATTTCGCACGTTTGCACTCTTATCATACTTTGTAACTTAACAGAGTTAGCCTGAAATTGAGTTCCATGGCTGCAAATACTAGGGGCCTTAATTTTCCAAGTTTTTAAAACCCAATCTAGGATAATGAGGAGAGGAATGACACAACTTAAGCCTTTATAGTCGCAGGAAATTTGGAAGCTCTATTAGTCAGAACAGATGGAAACCTTCAGGAAAGTTTAGGTAACTGTTCCTCATTGCTCTCGCTATTATATTCCATGAAAAGTGTTTCTGAACAACTTTGATCTTGATGTCACCTGCAAAAATTTTTGACGAATGTATAACATAAATTGGTACATCAAATTTTGAAAAATGTGGCGTTTTACCTGCAAAATGATTATATACTAACAATTGTTTTGTTAGTGGCCAGAAAGTCCAATAAAAGTGATTTTCCCTTACTAAGAAATTAATTATTGGCCCTGAATTTTAAGCTCCATACATAAAGAGAAATTCTTCATACAAATCAGTATCAGAGTAAACGGAACCAGCCATAGTATCATATAGCCATTGAGGCAGCATTGATGAGCTTCCATAAATTTTACTAATTCTTTTACGAGATGCTTGTGGCCTATCATGATGTCAGACAGTAAGCCAATTTGAGTATTCAAGTCCACTTATACTTGACTTCTTGTTGTATAAAGTTGCGTGGCCTCATGTCCAACCAAAACTGCATCAAAAGATTGCACTACTTCCTTTGTGAGGGTAATTTTTGAAAAGATAACCAGAAAACATACAATAAATAAATGCTCAGGGAAACAAGATGTGTCCCATGTAGTGTGCACCAAATATTGAAATTGACACTCAGGCGTTGTATATCAGTGCACAGGTCAATATAAACAACTAACCAAATACTATTTGGGCATAGCAATCTGGGTAAAAACTTAACTAAAGAAAACTTTAGATTCAGAAATAAGTATTATCAAGCTTATTGATACCAAGAAAGGAGTACACTATAACATCTAATACTGCCAGTGGCTCTGAGGCTTTCTATACTAAATTAACAGTAGACTAAGACTAGCTACTTGAGAAAAAAAGGCCCCTCAAAAATGCTAATTTTAATAATATATTACCCCTTTACCAACGTTAATGATAAACTTCATGGTTACTAATCAGCATTTAGTGGTAAACTACTAGCGTAATATACAAATAGTCTGAGAAAACGAGTGAATAGGACTTGGGGCATTTCCATAATAAGAATAAACGCCTGTTGTAATGAAAATATGCTAGCTGGCCATAATACAGATAGGAACCCTATTATTAATTTTTTATTCTGGCACATGGGTTAAGGTAGACTAGTGATATTAACACAAAAAGCAGTGAAAATTGCACTAGTGGGGTTAAGGATTCAATTTTTCATTTAAGTATTTAAAAAACAACGCCAATTTGAAACAAGGTTGAGGTGCACATAGAGTAATTATTATAATTGACCAATCCTACATCTATGTTAGCTGAAAATAATCATACAATAATTATTGAAAAGCAGATGGTTGGTCAAACCAAATTCAACACTAAATAATCAAAAAATATAACTTTTTACATCATTTACAATGTTATAGTTGAGGTAAGCCTGAAAAGTTACATTGTAAAATAAACTTACTCTCAAGAGTTAGGTGGGATAAAAAAATCAAATCCAACTAAAGCTTGACAGCTGTTAGCTGGTAACTGAGGAGAAAAGACATCAGTTTAATTTAATTTGGTGTTACTAAGGCCTGGCAGGGTCTTCTGACTTGTTTTTATTCTATATTTGCCAGGATAGTAATTATCTTTGAGTAAGCCTTAGGCATGTAGTGCCAAGACTTCAAAGAACATACAGAAAACTCACCTGATCCCAGGTTAATTTTTGAGAGACCTCAGTCTAACTTCCAACAAGTGTTTAATAGTTAGTTAGTTTTTTGGATTGAGCAACCCATAATTTTCAAGTTTTCACTGAACTGTAGGTTAATTATGGATTTCTTCAAATCTTGACAATGCCCCCCTCAAGATTCTTTTAGGGTGTATATACATTTCTAAGAATTGTTCATGTACAAATTAAGGGTGGTTAGCTGAGAGGGTAAAACTGCTTCCACCCCAGTGCAGGTTTAGAGTTCAAAACCTGAACTGGCTAGAAAAATTCTCAGTTGGTATTTTTGTCCCAAGGTTGACCCACCTTGAATAATTCATGTACAAATTAACTAAAGTGCCCTAGTGAAATCTGCAATGGAGTATGTCAGATAATTGCCTTCTTTCAAGGGTGAAGAGTGTTTTGGGTGCACATAATCAAAATGATGGATAAGTCCACCCCCACATTAACACAAATTTGGTGCTAAAGCCTAAGTCAAAATCCCCTTGTATACTACTGAAGGGGGTGCCAGGAGGTGAAAATATTTTATTAACTCAGCAATCGAGAGGATCTCAATAAGAAGCCAAATTAAGGCTATGTGGCAGGTAGCTTATTAGAGGAATTATATTAAAATGATACCTCATAAATACGTCCTCCCAGTTTCAAACATGATAATAATTCTAAACCTGTCACGAGGTGAAAGGGATTTTGAGAATTTTGATAAGTTAGTATGCCATTTAACTAATTCAAGTTTATCCCTGTTTAATATAAACTCTCGCCTACACCACTACTAGCCTATGAGTTTGTTAAGTACTTGGAGGCTTAAAAATAATAAAGGTTCGTTTTTTCTCACCCAAGCTCCTACTTGGAAAAATTATTATCCTAGAGATTAATATATAGTAAGTTCACCGATTTATTTGGAAAAATTAAATTACAAAATTGTTGTTGAATCCTGCCAACAATAAGCACCTGTGAGCACAAACAGAAGGATTCAACAGAGTGTTCAGATCCTTCTAATACAGCACCATATACTTTTCATGTCCTATGACAAGATTTCTAGAGTGGATTTAAAGGATGAAGAGGAGTTGAGTCATGCCAGAGAATTCAAGTTAAAAGCCATCCCTGACCTTAGATACACTGTGGATAATCGCTGGTGTCAGGACTTTGTGGGAGCAACTTCAACTTGACCACAATTAATCAGGGCCCCAAAGCCCCCAGCGAGTAAATACGGCATTGTAGACTTAAAAATCTAAAAAGGAAAGGAGATAGGCGAGAAATGGTAGCTAATAATGTAATCCATGAGGGCGCTGGGTAGTTAAAGATCCCAGTGAAGAGGATCAGAGTTGGCCATTTTTCTAAGTATAGAGACCAGGGTCCCATTTGCTTTTTTGACAGCACCATTAGTGGATGGGTTATAGGGGGCCAAGAAGAGTTGTTGTGCTCTCATGGAGGTGACAAGGAGTTTTATCATTTGAGAGGTAAATTTTTTCCATTATCACAAAGGAGGATCTGGGGGCAACCTCGCATCCTTAAAATGTCTCCTTTCCATGTATTATATGGGTGAGAACTTGGGGGCCTGATTTGCTATCCAAAGATGCTTTCTCTTCCCAGAATGATCCAGATCAAGCAATGAAGAAGTTGCCTCAGCACATCATCCAGTTACAGTCTGAGGTGGTGACTAATTTAGAAAAAATGCCAATAAAGAAGGCCAAGCAGCCAACAAGCTCCAGCAACCACTCCCTTCTTTCCATGTGGCAGACTTGATACTCTGCTACCACAACCAAATCATGCCTAGAAAGGAAAAGCTTGGTTCAATTTGGGAAGGCCCATTTGTAGTCACATATCAGCGAGGGGATGAGTATTCCATTAAATCCTTGCTTCTGGCTTTATTATTAGCTGAGTTCATGGACAGGTCTTTCAATCTTATTTACCCAATACTACTCTTAAAGGGGGTAATGTCAGACAATTACAAGTCCAATGTATAGAAGATAGTGGTTTGGTGGTGAATGATGAAAAAATCGGCCAAAAAACCCTGTTGATTCCTAGTGAAACCCCTCTAAATGGGGCAACACTTTTAATAAAAATCAGGTATGCAAAATGAGTTTGGGTGATTAGATTGCACCAACTCATTGGCTGAATTTGGAAAGTACATTGAAAGCTCCTCTCCAGGCCACTTCCACTTTATTACAGCCTACACCGCGGAGACTGGCCACTTTTATAGGGTCAGAGGGGTCAAAACAAGTGCAAAGTTTTTTTCAGCCGATTGATTGGGTGAAGTACATTAAAACCTTATCAAGTGGACTTATTTTACCTGCCCTCAGTTGGCCATTTCATCAAAGTGAAGCTTCTAAGCTTCAATTCGTAAAACATTAAAATTCTCTAATTCAGATGTTACTAAGCCATCCAAACTGAGCCTTAACACTTTAAATACTAAGTATTAACTTATAAAGAGGGTTCATTTTCTTAGTCCCTGGGACAATTAATAAAACAGTAGAAAACACAAATTTCTAGTTTTAGTAAATAATTATTTTTACTATTAGCAGTGGTTTAAATCCTCTAGTTGTTGGATTTTTAGGTCCAAATGCACCAGCAAGCTGAAAAATCTCCCTAAAATCCAACAGCTGGTTGTTCTAAGCAGGCCCAGGTTTATCCCCAGGAATCATGTGATGGGGTCTCAGACGTTTCATTGATGGGATTGAAGTTATCCTGTTATAGTGTAAGTGATACCAATTTGATTGTAATTACTATTTGCAGATTAAATTTGCAGAAAAGTATAACTTTGAAAAAATGTCTTTGTTTGTTAGAATCAAAGTCTTAAGTTTTTAAATACTTAAGCTATTTAACTAATATCAAGGTTAACCTTATTCTAGTGGCCAGAGTCAATTCCAAGCCTACAAATTAATCAAGGCCCAGAATCTTAACTTTAAAATATTTTTACTTCAGCTAATCTTTCTTTTGGTTATTTTTCCTTTAAAATAGCTGTTTTTATATATTCACGTCTCACAAGCTACCTTTTTTGCCCTCATGAGTTACCTCTTTCTGGGAGTTTTTTGGGGTTTACATTTATACTATGAAGGGGATTACACCATACTAGATGGTTTTATATAAATTTTATTAAAAAGCCTATTCACGGAAAGTTAAAGACTCTCACCTCACAGTAGAAGACCAACCATAATTTCAATCATGTGGGTTTATATGCGTGAGATTACATCATAATGGTGATTGAGTGCGTTGGGTGATTCTAGGGTCACTAGTAATCTCACCATTGTTATTATTATTTGTTTTAGCAATGTATCAGTCAGCGTTTCCTTTGTTACTGTTTATGGGTGGTATCATTCCCTCCCTTCAAATAATTGGTGGTTTTTAAAAAAATTCAAGGTCCTGCTGCCTAGACTTCAATTTTTCAAGATCTTTTCTTAATTTTAATATAACCCGACATTTCTCAAGCTCTTAGGTAGTAGATGGGTTGTGTTAGATTTCATCCAGTGTTTTTGATTGGTGTAGAAGGTTTGGAACTAATTCTGAAAATGGGAAAATCTTTTTTTCCTTCCTGACAAACCTTCCACAGGTTCTTTGCACCTGTCAGTTTGGACGCTTTCTGGGTTTTATTTATATAAATCTATTGGTCATGTCCAGGCCCTATTTTTGCTTGAAATCTTCATAATATAATTTTGACAAAAGAAGCGTAATGAACAGTTAGTAGTACTTAAGTATGGTAGGCCCCACTTGACTTCTCTGATCCTATGATTTTTTCCATCCTTTATGATATCCTCGCCCCAACCAAAGGAGAGTTCAACGACATATCTGCATTTGCTTCATTGGCAGGGACCCCTATAAATACCGCCATTAGGATATAAACTCCCCTTTGTAAATGGAGCTTCTGTTGCTTCTATTTCTTTTTGGTAGCACTGGAGGTTTGGTAAAGTATTACACTGGAAATCTTTTCAATACTTCAATATTTCACCATGAAAATTCTACTGGTGTTAATCCCTATAAATACTGCCCTAGGAATCATCTATCTCCTTCTAAAAAGTAAAGTTTCTCAAAGTCTGGATTTCAGGTTAGGGACAAATTGAGGGTTATCAAGGGTTCAGCTCATTTGATTAAATTAAATAGTATCAGATGTTTCACCGTGGGTGTTTCATCTGCAACCACTCCATTAAATACTTCCCTCAGAAGGCCTAAATGTATTATAAAATTGGAGGCATCATCCAGTGCTGCACCAAAGCTCTTGGAGAGCTCAAGGGTCAGCAGAGGTCTATCTCCAACGTTTAATTATGTATCAGTTATTTCGCTGGGATGTTTCACTGCAACCACACCTATAAATACCACACTTTGAAGGCCTAGTTTTATTTTAAAATGGCGTCACCTTCAGGAGCCACGTCTTTATCTAAGGTAAACTCATGAGTTGGCAGTGGTTTATACCTTACGGGTTTAAATATTTTAACTGATAAGTTTTCCATTCAAATCTTTACTCTTATAACAATGTGAATCCTCAGTGATAGGGGGTCTAATAGTTCTGGTAATATTTATTGATAGACCAACGGCTATCAAATTGGGTATGGTGCCTTTGCAAACCATAAAAACTCTGCTTTTGATGGGGATTACATATAGAAAAACAAACTTTTATAAGCTTTTGCAGGGCCCATTTAAAGCCAATTTCTTTTATCATAGCCCCTTGAATCCTCAACTGACCTCACCATGGTTTTGCCGCACCTTGGAGGTGAAATTATTATAAATAGAATATATGGAAGTAAGTGTTCAGTTATGAAAATGCTGCTGGGTATGTCCCATCAGTCATAAGAGTGGCAATATATTTTTACCATTATTTGATGAGAAAACCCATCTTGGTAACTTTATAAATGCCTGAAGATGATCCTACTTTTGTTTTTTTATCAATAAGTGTCCCAACCTCCAGGTGGGATACACTGATCTTATGATGATCATACTTTTAATTTTGGTTACATTATCTACATTAAATAAGCAATAAAATGTATTTTTTTTCTTTCTGATACTCTTTATTCTCCTTCAGAGAAATTAAACAATAATTTTAGTAAAACCTGGGCATCAGAGGCTTAATGATCTAGACCTAACTGACACCATGAGTTAAGCTATCTACTTTGTGGTATGGTTAGGGAAGGGACTTCTCAGGGTCTTCCCACCTTGAAGGTTCAGGGGCTAGTTGATTATCAATTTGGTATAATCCACTTGGCTGACCATTTATTGGTAGTCAAAAGCTTGATTTACCCAATGTTGGGCTTCCATATATGTGGCTAAATAGTGCTATGCCCACAAAGCCAACAGTCAATACTTGAAACCACGTAAGATGTATTTAAGATAGTTTTTATTTTAAAGGGTGCCAAGTTACCGCTTAGGTCCTGTTAGCTAAAATATCTGTCCTATGTTTAGTACAATAAATTAAATTTATTGAAGCCAAGTACTAAAGTGAGATATAGAATTAACGACATTACTCTATTGTAGTATAAAATAGGAAATTCTATATGTTACATCTCATATATGAACTTTATAAGGTAAAATAATAGAAAATTTATAGAGGGGGTTCTCTGTATGGTAGGCTCTTGGTCAGGAAACTTCAAGTAGATTATATAATGACTTTGTAGCATATTTTTAGTAAAAATAAATGTATGTTGAATGTACCAAGTTAAATGAGACTTGGTATTACTTAGGTTGATCATTGGACAGATTCTTGTAACTTACTCTTCTGCGGGTAATACTTAATTTAGTGCCTCTTTCTCCAATTAGTACAATGGCTACATGATATTGATGATCCTTCATTTCAATTAGGCAGGATTAAGTTAATGATATATTGGTCTCAAACTGGCTCAATGGAATATATTCTAAGCTTGAATTGAGCCTTACTAACTATTAGTTTCATGTAATTAGTCAACGTGACTTCTTTAACCTCCTTATTGGGTCTAGGCATCAATTCTCTTGTGAAGGCGAATGCTCAATATTCTTCCCATCATGTCCAATATTTGATATTCAACATATATTACTTCAATAAAGTTTAACAGAGAGTATTGACATACTTTCAACTAATTATGTGGCTGATATTTACTCCAGTTCATAGTAACTTGATTTTATAATCATCTCCGTGTGTGTAAGGTATAGCATATGGCCTATCCCAGATGAATTCTCATTTACTTTCTTGGGGAGCTATACAATTGTGATATTACAAGATTAAATTTGAATCTTGAAAGCAGGTAAAGCTTGGTGGGAAGAATTTGCTTCTTGACCTTTTTGTATAAGCACTTTTGCTAAATTTGTGATTGCCTCTAATTGATGTTGTATATGCTTCTGGGCTAATCTTTTTAGTCTTTCTAGGCTCTTTGTCATTATCACTGCTAACTTAGCAAGCTAAAAGAGCTGTGGTGCTAGTTTCTATTCTGTATAAGGCCTTAAAAGGTGACATTTTGTTAACAAATGAAAACTTATCCTTCTAAGTCATTAACACACTTAGGAGATATTGATCCCAGTGTAATGGGTTAGTAATAGCCATCTTACATAGTAATAAACCTAACGTCCCATTCACTCTTTATACATTAACGTTAGTTGATGGGTTTTAAGGCGCTGAGAATAGTTGTTGAGTTCCCAATCTCATGATTAAGGTTCTCACAATTCTTATAGTATATTCTTTCTATTGTTGAATAGCAGGATAAAAGAAATCGTCTTTGTAAATATATTTAATAAAAAGCTAGTGGTAGCCTTGGCAGTCTGCACGGAAATGGTAAATTCTTTGACCCACTTTGTGAAACGATTGATCTCTAAAAGTATATATTGATTTCCTCCTGTGGATTCAGGCGGTGGACCTATGACATCTAGACTAATGATATGAAAAAGCTGCTGATGGATTATTGACTAATACTTGTACTTGGCCTTGTGCAACAAGGGGTTTTACAAGCTATGCAAGTGTCTAAGACAATTTCACTACAGAGTCCATTATTCCTACCCAATAGTATCAATCCTTGATCCATTCTTTAGCCTTTTTAGCTCCCTCATGTGATAATTATTGTGGGCATTCATTATATCTGGTACCCATTATAAGGATCGAAAATAAGGTAGCCTGTAAGTCCAGAGGAACGTCCCATGTGTGTCAATTGGGCCCTCTTCCTGTTTCTGAGTAAAAAGGCTCAAAAGAGGGTGGCTGTCCACTCATCACCCATGACGACCTCACCACGTGGCTGACAAGCGCTGGGTAATAGCCCTCCCTCTTTGGATCCCTCCACCAGTGCCCACACTCACCTCGCCCAAACTTGTATACCTGATCAGGGGAATTTTGCTCAAGATTGCCAAAATGAAGTTGATCAGTCTGAAAACAAGTGGAAACGAGCCTGATGATTAGAATCCACATAGTCAAAAAGGAACAAAGATGGATTCATCAGCCAGATATGCCAACAGTTTTGATTCAGCCAACACCATGATTGTCAAAATAAACCCCCTCTTAAAATTGTTGGGGATGATCCCTGACATGCAGGTAGCAGCATCAGATACTATTAAAAATAGTTTGAATCTCCCTTCTAGCAAATCAGGCGTTGCATCTGACACAACACTTTTGACTGAAAAAATGGCCCAGCGACCAGGCACAGGTGGGTTGGGCATCCTGAACCCGTTCCCAACCAATTGGGACCACCCCTACATGGGGTGGCCTTGGGGATTCCCATTGCTCATTGGGCCAGACGCTGTCATGCCAACTGCCAGAAATTCAGTTGAGTCTTGGTTTGGGCATTTGAGGTCAAACTGACAGTGACTCAGCCTGCTGCCAAATCCTTCAATGTCAGTTCCCAGTTCATTATCTGCCCTCATTTCTAAATATTTTTCCAGTTAGGTTGAACTTGAAAAACCAATCCTGGATTATTTCCTCATCAATTGACCACTATTTAATCAGTTGCATCGCACTGAGAAAATTGTTGGTCAATTTTTCTTCCTTTATTTTGCATTAAAAATCTTTCCCAAAATTTAGTTTTTAAGTTGAAAATTAAACTGCCTTTTCCGTTGACACTCACACATCCCTCAGGGTTAACGGCCATATTCATCTGGTATTTTATTATGTGCCTGTATGAGATTCTGGATCACTGGCAGTTATTGGCGAAATTCCTTTCTAGTTTATATCCGTCATACCAGCAGTAGTGCCTTTGACATTCTGGTTTGCCATTTGGGTGCTCTGGCACCTAGGCTGGCAGGACGGTCTAATTTTAACCTGTTGTGTGCCTGACATAGCCGGTCAGTTTTAACTCTCTTGCAAGGTAATCCATCAAAAACTTTAGTATTATGAGTGTTTCATATCAGTATCTTTTTAACTGGTCATCTTTATTTTCCTAAGAGTCTGGCAACATGAGTATTTCATGTAATTGTTCAGCTTCGCTATTGTCTAAATGTAATAGGGGCAATTTTGTCAGTCAATTTACATTCATGTGTTTTGTTCCATCTCAATGGAAAATATTCAATTCATATGCTGAAGTTTGAGAGCCCAACGACTAATCTTCTTTCATAAAATTTATAATTTGCAGCAACTTTAGAGAAGGGTGGTCTGTAACAACTGCAAAGTTAGTACCATACAAGAAAGACCATAAATGTTTTATCACAAGAACACCCAAAACTCATTCCTTATGACGCTGTATTTTGCTCATCTTTTTAAAAGTGTTAAACTGAAATAAGACTCTTAGTGTCAATTCTTCTTATCAAATTTATAGAGAATGGCTCCCACAGATAACTTAGAGGCGTCTTTTTTAAAATAAATGCCTTCCCATAATCTGGATGCCATAAATTTGGTCTTCTCTCCAAAAAAATTAGTTATGTTAGAAATGCAATTCTTTGGTTTAAATTTAAAATGAAAGGGGTGCTTTTGGCAATCAAACAAACAAGCGGTTCAGCGAGGTGATCAAACTTACTAATAGATTGATGGTGATATTCATTATTTCTAAGAATACCTGTATATCTCAAAGTCTCTTCAGCTCAGACATCTGGAGATTGCTTCAACCTTATCATATAATGATTAAATTTCTTCCTGCTATATGGCATATTTTTAAAATTCCAAATCCTGTTGGAAAAAGATGCACTTTGCGGGATTTATTTTGATGTGGTTTCTATTAGTCCCTAAAAACTGACTTAAGGTGGTCTAACAATTAGCAAAGGGTTTTAAGTATACCGTTATGTTATCTAGATATATGTTGGGATTTCTGGTATGCCCATATTACCCAGCTACTTATAATATGATAGGTCCTGATTCACTAGGGCATTTATACCACTAGTATTTATAGTAGTTATCCTTTTTTGATGATAACTAGAGTATGGTGGAATTGTCCTAAAAGATATCAGTTAATTTGCCATGGTTGATCTATCAGATTGATAATTTGGATTGCTTAATTGTCATCAGGAGTGCTCACTGACAATAAGCGAGTAATTAGGTTGTCAATTAATATGGTGATAATTTAATTAAGTCGTGTGAGTCAATTGTTTTGTCACCAATTAATGGGAAAGGTTTGTGAAGTTGTTGAAGTGTTGACGATGCTATTAATACAATTTTTGGGTTAATTAATAAATGTGGGAAAGCATTTATTGATGACCCGGAGAAGATTGCAGGGCTAGAAGGCTGTATAACCTAACTCAAGTTGAAGCGAAAACTTGGTGCACAACTAATGAAGGCTAACCAAATGGCAATGGCTGTTATCTCCTCGAGTGGGGAGCCAAAAGGATTTGTGATAGTTTCCCTACGAAATACTTTCATTTTCCCTCAAATAAAGTAGATATACTTAGCAAAAATAGTCTTACAGTTTAGACTTATATACATTGGTTGTATAGCTGGCTCTTAGGTTAAGTTTACAAGGATAAAATATCTTTTTCTAGAGTATTTGACTATCAAGATCTCCGCAAACTCTGCGAGAAGAGAAGAGAGGAGGGAAGATCTTCCTGCCATTATAGAGATACCTTCAAAGATAGGAAGGGTGTGCAATAGTCTAGCGTTGGACTTCTCACTCAATGTAAATCTAAGAAAACTCAATTTAGGAAATAGTATTCATAATATTACTGCCCAAAATTATTCAACTGATATCAAAAATTCAATCTGTGCACATATCAGCAACCTGTGCATTAAGATTGGGAGCTAAGGCTAGCATTCAATTGAATTTATAGTTAATGCTAATAATTAAGGGTGATTGAGTGCATATCTCCCTAATTTCTACATTTGGTGCTAACTATAGTGGTCAGTTGAGTTTAAAAATAAAAAAGGAAAAAGCAAAAGAAATAAAATTTAACAAAATAAGTTATCAGTAGTTAGTGAAATTAGAAAAAAAACTTTGGATGAGTTGGAGACTGTGAATATGAATCTGTTAAGCTTGGTGGCACAAGCCAATATTGTTGTCTTAAAGGAACGAATGATCAAAGCAAAGGAAGAGGTTAAGCAAGTTGGAATAGTCAATAATGAACTCTGCAGGAGCGTTGCCTCTTTGAAGCAAAAGAAGGGAGAATTAATGAAGAAAACCTTAGTTCTAAAGACTAAACGTGAAGCAGACAGTGAATGTTTATAAAGGGTTCAAGAGGACATGAGTGCACATATGGGAGTGTATTGAGTCTCAGAGAATCACAAGTGTAAATTTAATTATCAAAAAGTTTAATGAAGCCGACGATATTAAGCCTGAAATACAGTCACAAAGGTACCCATATCTTGAAATATGCCTGAAGCATTTGCTATTATGTTGAAAATCACTCCTGAAGATACACCAACTGTTAGTCAGGTTGGCAGACAGGGATCCCCTGCCAGGGGAGCAACTGAAGAATTAGGGAAACTTCAATATTTCCCACATTTCACTGGGACAACACATCAACAGTTTGCCTCTTTTCTAAATGAATATGGTCAGATATGCAGGTTGTCAAAATGTGATAACTGTTATATACTACGTTGACATCAACTTCCAGAGCCTGGTGTTGCTCTACCTTAATAGGGACATTTGGTCATATGCTAAAGAAAAGGAAGTGATTATGACCAAGTTTGAAAACCCTACTAAAATGCAACTGTAAATGAGAGTTTATGGCATACAATTCAGAAAGGATGAAACCATGGCTGCTTTCACCAATCACTTTTACCAGAAGTCAAAGATCCTAGCTGAGGTGAAAATGCTTCCAGATTTTTGGTATATGTATCGCAATGCAAGTGTCGCTTCAGCCCTAACATAACTTGAATCACACTATGGCATTGATTCTGGTACAACAAACCTACACATTGCAGATTATAGATCATCTCAAGATGTTGGAAGCAACTTTTTGATACGCCTAATCAATTTTATGAAAAAATTCCAGCAAAGAATGGTTAAAGTATGGTGGAATTAGAAGACAACATTCCATAGAGTATTGAAAAAGTCACTAATCAGTAGAATATATTCTTAATTGGAAAAAACCAATGGATTAAAGAGGAAGGATGAATCAACTAACCACTATTGGAAAAGTGGAGTGACGGGACATATTGCCACTAGAAATTGAGAGAAGAATAAAAAAATGTGAATATTGTACTGCCTCTGAAGGAGGAATAAAGAGCTCATTATTTAGCCAAACACCTTACAGTCTAGATGTGGAATAATATAGCACTGCAAGGTAACCGTTCAACAGACATATGCTTGGAATAAATTTTATTGGCAAAATCGACTCAGGTTGTAACTGGGTCAATCATGAGTAGTCCCAAGGCGCTTAATGAGATTGAAATGAAAGTGATCAATCCAGAGATATTAAATGAATTCAATAAAATCAATATAAGCCAAGTAACGAAAATAAGAAAGAAATGGCGAGAGATATGATCTAATACAAACGAAAAAGGATGGTTCACATAACAAATTTAGTCCTTGTGAGAGGGGATCATTTACAAATCTATTAGCGGAATATATATGGATGTTAGGGTTGGAAAATAATAATAATGACAAATTATAAAAGATATAAAAAATATACAAGAAAAAGAAACAAATGATGATAAAAAGATAAAAACATGATTAAAGATTAAAAGAGACAAAAAAATTTAATATTGTTTTTAATTCACCACAGAAAAAGCATCTGCTAGTGCTCCCACCTACCAAATGAGGAGGAGGGGGAGGAAATATGACTGGAGAGTCCCAATATTTGGCAGGGACAGCTTGGGTTGCAACTGAGTCCACCAGGAAAAAGTCCCAAGGCTCTTATATTAAAAAATATCAACAGGATCAGGACAGGCTGAAACTAGATCTGATGGAAGAGTCCCTATGAATAAGTTGTTGAGAGAACCAGCTCTGTTGAAACTAGGCACACCATGAGTAGTTCTAGGGCGCTTAAATGATGAAAAATCATTTAGAACCTGTCTTGAGGTTTGTAGAGTTTGAATGGCTAGGAGCCATTGTGAACCCTCCCTGAGGGTTTGTACAGGTTACCAGTTTGTTTTTAGCAAGGATGGCCAACATAGTCTGGCGTGGCATGATGCTGCATGAACTGCACTCAAGTGAGGCAGAATTTGTTTAAAAAACAAGGAAGATTGGCCACGTTGTCAAAGGTTGGCAAGAGCAGCATTGAGTGTGGATATAGACAAGCTCTACTGAAGTTACTTTGAAGTATGAAGATCATGGCCTGAGGTATCATCTTTCCCTCAAGTTCTTACTTTTACTAGGTAATCTAAGCAAGCGGAAGGATATGTTGGTATTTTGGTATGCCCATATTACTTAGCTGCTTAGATTATGATATGTACTTATTACTAGGGGATTAATCCCACTAATGGATATAGGAGTTATCATTTTCATATGATAACTATTGTTTGGCGGAATCATCCAAACAATATTAGGAGATTTCACCAGGGTGATTCATCATATAAATATGTCGGATTGCTTAGTTTTTATCATAGATGATCCCTAATGATAAGTGAGTGATCAGGGTAACAATTCTATGTTGATAAATTAATTTAATCTAATGTGAGTCAAATGGGTTTGTCACCAATTGATGAGTGGAGTTTATGAAGTTGTTGAAGATCTGACAAAGCTACTAAAACAACTTCTTAGTTAATTACGAGATGTGGGGAAGCATTTATTGATAACCTGGAGAAGGTTAAAGGGCTAGAAGGCGGTGAACCTAACTTGCATCTTGAATGAGATCCTTGAGTGGGCGACCTATTGAAGGCTAATCAAATGGCAACGGCCACTGTCTCCTCAAGTGGAGAGTCAACTGGGATCAGTGATGATTTTCTTAAGATACCCTCGTTTCCCCTCAAATAAAGAAGATAGATTTATCAAAAACTATTTTAGTTTAGACTATAATACTGTTTGTATAGTTGGCTCTTAGGTTAATAGTATAAGGATATGATATCTTTGTCTAGAGTATTTGACTATCAGGACCTCTGCAAACTCTGTGAGAGGAGAAGGGATGAGGGAAGAGCTCCCTTCCATTTCAGAAATACCTTCAAAATAGGAAGGGAGTGCACCAATTTAGCGCTGGATTTTAAGAAACGTTGATTCAAGAAAATAACTTAAGAATAAGCCTTCATAATTTTACTTAGCATTAATCAAATAATAGTATAAATAATTAATTAACGCAACTATCAAGAACTTGCGCAGTAGAATTGGGAGCCAAGGCGAGCATCTCAGTTGGAAGATACAGTTAGTGTTAATTATTAAGGGTGAATGATCACATAGCTCCCAATTTATACAATATATGATCACACAGCTTAATTTGAGAGCTTTAATGATGTGATCCTTTGCTCGTTGAAATAAGGTGGGAGCGTTGTATATCCAAAAGGGAGCCAGGGTAGTATTTTTTTAGTACTAGATGGTCCCAACCTGAGGGGGGATTCATCAATGTTTATTGAATTACGCCTGGGCTCCTAAGAGCATGAGGCGAGGGAAGGGGAGGGAGGAGGCATCAAGAAAGGGAGGGGGGTTTGCGCGCCAGAGCCGTGCTGCAGTGACAACTGAGCGGGGGAGGCTGGCGACATAGTGTAGACCTTCAGGGCCATCTCAAAGTGTACTTGAAAGTGGGTGATCATGTGTGGAAGGGTCCACACCTGCTGGTCAAAGGCAGCACGAAGAAAGGAGTTATGGATGGTCCAGATGGCTGTGGCATAGGCGAGGACACGGAGGGGTCGGTGGCAACCAGGCAATGTCTGCTCAAACATGAGGTCTTGCACAGGGTATCCAGACCAGGGCTGAGCATGGAGGAGCGCGCGGGCCTTTGGCCAAAATGCGGCGACACCTGGACAGCTGAAAAAACGATGGAGGTGGGAGTCAATAGGCTCCACACAGCGGGGGCAGCTTCAGTGCTGGAAGATAGGGCCAGTCCAGTACACCTGTCCTGTATGAACAGTGGAGCACCCTCCATAAGGTTTTGGACACCTTTGCTGACAGGATAAGGCGATAGACGTCCTTCCACAATTCCTTAAGGTCAAATCTCATGGAGGGAGGGAGGAGCTCAAGGAGTCTTGGGCGGATGGGAGGACGATCTTGGGGGTTGAGGCGAGTTGTAACAACTTGTCCATTGTGCACAATTGCATGGCGACAGGGGCTGAGGCCAGGGCCTTCCCTTCTGTATGGGAAGGCATGGTGGATCCGCGCGCCTACTCGTTTCAGGGCAATGAGAGCCTGGTTCCAGTAGGGGGATGAGGATGGTTTTAGGCGATGGCCTGGGATCGCGTATCCAGAAGCCCTAGGCCCCCTTCATTGCAGGGTCGGGCAATGGTTGAGAGGGCCATTGGTGGATGGTTTGAGCCCCAGATCCAACAGCGGAGGAGTACATTGAGCCGCGTATAAAAGGCATCTGTGAATGGGCAGACGTGCGCTAGGAACCAGACTTTGGAGAGGAGGAACACTTTGGCCATCAGAGCTCAACCCTGGGGGTGATGTGCCGCCGGTTCCAGCTGGCAATCCTGGAGTTAACTGCTGCGAGGAGCAAGTCCTCATTGTCTTTTAGCGCAACTCCTTGTTGGTTGGTGAGAACGCCCAGGTGACGGAAGGTACCGCGCTCAGGTTCAATACCAAATGGTGGGGGAAGGTGGGGGAGAGCCGACCTGTACAACTGTTGTCTTGGAGGTGTTGACCATGGCGTTGGACGCCTTGGTGTACCTCTCAATGGTCACAGCAGCGAGGGCAACATCCCCAGGGCAGCCAAATGCAATAGCAGTGTCATCTGCAAATGCCATGGTGCGTGTGGGGGCTTTACCTGGGACCAGAATCCCTGTTAGCTTGTCCCATAAGGAGACCAAGAGGGGGTTAAGGGTGATGTTTAAAAGGATAGGGCTCAGGGTTCCCCTTGCCGGAGACCTTGTCCAACTGGTACTGCCACTGTAAAACCCATTGGCGCCAGGACTCTGGTGTGGAGCTGGTCATAGAGCGCTGATATCCAGCGCCTAGCTGCGGGTGGGAGATGGAAGCGGGCCAGGGAAGCATCAATATACTTCCAGGCTACCCGATCATATGCTTTCTCCATATCCAGGAGAGCCACGAAGCCATTCACCTTACGAGAGTTAGCAGTCAAAGTCACGTGAAGGTCATTATAGTTGTCCCACAACGACCTCCCCGGAATAAAACCGTGCTGGGATGGGGAGAGGCGAGGTGACACCCATTTGGTGATGCGGTTGGCCAGAAGCTTCGTGAAGAGCTTGTAATCTGTGTTGATCAACGCTATGGGGCGCCAGTTCGCCAGGTTCTCACGGTCTGACTTCTTGTGAATGATGGTTGTGATTGAGCCTCTGGAGTCGGGGAGGACCTCGCCATTCACCAAGAGTGCAGCGAAGAGGTCGCGGAGGGTTCTGGCTATCACTGCAGGTTCCAGAAGGTACACCTCAAAGGGTATTCCATCTGGGCCTGAGGCTTTAAGCCGTGGGGATTTTAGAAGGGTTTCCATCACCTCCTGGATGGAAATAGGCGCCAGTAGAGCCTCATCAGCCCGTGGGTCAATGGGCGGCTCTGGAGCCCACTACAGGAAGTCTTGGATGTCCGATGGGTCCACCTGGGTGGCATGGAAGAGGCTGGAGTAGAAGCGGTGTAGTTCCTGCGTGATTTCCTCCTTATCTGAAGTGGTTGTAGTGCCAATCTTCAGTGCAGTAATATCCTGCGCTGTTGACCGGGTTTTCTGTTTCTGAAAGAAGAAGCGGGTGAGGCGTTCCCATTGAGCATAGTAACAAGATGTTGTAAAGTTTGCTGCCCGTTCTTCCTGCAGTGTGAGCTCCAAGCGGAGTGCTTCCTACGCCGCTTCTCAGTCTTCCAACCATCTGGGAGAGGGCGAAGGCTGGCAGTTTCGCTCTAGATGTCTGATTCTGGCTTCCTCCCTTTTGACTCTGGCGGAGATGCAGTCATCTGGGCTTTGGCACAGTTGTAAGCAACGCGGGTGATGCCCTCCTTGGTCACCGCCCATCTAGCCTTGTGGTCAAGCAAGTGGGGGGGGGGAGGTGAGAGTCTCCCGGATGGTCATAGACAGCTTCTCCTTAGTGAAGGGGTTGTTGAGAAGAGCTGGGGCAACCCTAGGCCAGAACCTACGCGACGGTCTAAGTGTGGTGGTGAGGACAACGGTGAGTGACCCGTGATCACTCAGATGGTTGAGCCAGGGTAGTATTAATTATTCCTTCCATGAATATCAAAGCGAATTTTTTGGTCCTCTGTTGGTAGATCCATCTACCATTAAATAATGGTGAGGTCCATCATGGAGAATTAAAAAGCTAGAGAGTTGAGCCAGTTAATTGTCAATTTGTGGAATCAGATAGCTATCATTTATAGTAATGGTGTTCAGCTTCATGTATTCCATCTATATTTAGTGACCAACAATCTTCTTCTTAATGAGTAACGGTGGGGACGACCATGGACTCTGGGAGGTCACAAGTAAGCCAGCATCCAATATTTTCTTGAGCTGTCTTCATATATTACTCCTCTAACTTTTACTTCCTATATGGCTTTAATCATATTTGGGTTGAATCTCGTACAGTGATACTATGTGTCCAGTCTTTCATGTGAGCATAGTCAACATCTGACGTGGAGAAAGCTTCTTATCAGTCTTCAAGTAGTTAATAATCTTCTCAAGTTCCTCCAAATTTGTCGTATTGGATATTTGGACTTGAAGAACGGCGCAAATTGAATTATTTGCAGGTAGGAAAAGAGCGGTTACCAAAAGAATGTACCTTGACATTTTTTAGCAATGGAAAGTAATTGACCTTTCCTAACTCCTAATGCTTCTTGACTAAGATATTATGGTTACTCAGATTTCAGAGTAGCAGCCTGATAGGCCACTAATAAGCTGGGTCAAGAACTCTTGGTAAAATACCTGGTTCAAATCTACTGGATCCATCAACAATAGTAATAAGTAGCAAGAAGTTTGGGGGTATACTCAGGGCTATATTTGTAGAAACCAACCTTTTAGTCATGGTTTAATTTCTATCTCCTCAGTAGAATTTAATTTTATGCCTTCTGCTGCATCTACTGAGTCAAAGGAGCTCTTTAATATTCTTTCCAAAGGTAAAATTTTGTAAAGGAAAAGCGAAAACAGGGCACTCAACCAGAAAAGAGTATTACTTATAGTTGGAGTCTTTATCTTCTAGTACAAGGGGAGCTTCATAGTCGAGGAGAAATAAATAACCTTCTTTCAGATTGATGAATCCATGATAATTAATCATAAACTTTGTCCTGATAAGTATCATACTGGCTATTGTCTAAGGCAATTGCATGAGCTGAGAAAACTAATTGCCAACTCAAATTGTAAGTAATAAATAGGCACCTAGCCTTGATAATGTTTATACCAGAAGTGCTATAAGCTTGACTGTATTCAAGGTATGGGATAAGTTTGATCTTCTTGATGAGACATATGAGACAATGTTGATTGATAAAACCTGTATCCAAACTAGCCATTACTCTGGCCTTCTGAATCACCACAAATATTTGGTAATGGTTTCACTAAACTTTAGTGGGAGGGCTAACACCTATTTATAGTGGAACATTACATTAATTTTTTGCAGTCTTGGGATGATTCTTCTTAATTCACATTAGCTGTGCATGCTTACAATGGTTTTAATCACAAGGAAAGGTAATGATCAGCATTGATGGCTGTATCAAATAATCTTGAACACCCAATAACTTGGCTGAAGTAGGTGCCTTCCAGAATTTAGGGGTTATAGATATTTTTGCATTCAAACGATATGGAATGGCAGCCAAGCGAATGTGCCTAAATTATAATACCTGTGTCCTCGTAACCCCCTTAAGAGTTGTCACTAGAATTATTTTCATGCATGCAAGTTAAGAAATTGAAAATGGTTCGCTTTCAGGTACTTTAGGCTAGTCAGATTTAGAGGTACCTGACCCTAAGCCAACCACCCTTTTCCCTACTTGACAAGAGCAGGGTTCTTAAAACACATATCTTTGGTGTCATTGTTCATTTTTCAGTAGTTAAGCTTGGGCTTCAAAACCTTCCTATATTCCACTTCTCACATTATACAGTCTGAGCATTGTGAAGCTTTTGGGAGGTCTCTGGCTTGTGTATATCACCTGCAACAAGTAAAGCTTCCTTAATGACTAAAACAGAGGTGAAGCTTTGTTTGACGGACGTGACATGAAAGGTAGGTCAAAATTACTAAATAAAACAGCAACAACAGCAGATATGGCATTATACTGATTAAGCATTTTTGAGGTCATCATTGTTTAGGCTTTAATATAGAAATGATCAAAAATTTGTCCAGAGATTTATTCTGGAATAGTTCAATTCTCATGAAGGCCTGTTTCTTCATGCTTAAGCCATGTTTGGAACTAGATTCTCTGATGAGCGATTCCTTAACCTCACTACAAGTGTGCAAGTCATATATTTGAGGTACCATAACCTCTTGAGCCTTAAGGCTTAAATAGTATAAAATATGCTTTACCTATTAAGATCGGTTTCACCTTCCATCATGGCTTCTTAGATGTTATAAAAAGCTGCATACTTCCTTTACCAGGTGTAAACTTGTCCTTATGGTAGGTTAAAGGTAGTTGCTTCATTTTCTGTGACTATGTGCATTCTGAGAGCCTTAGATTCAGAAATTTTGGTATGAGCGTCACTCTTTTCAACTTGACGTGAGATTCAACATATTTGACCCTATAGAGGATTGAGATGGTGCTCCATTTCCTCCAGAGTAAGTCATGACGTGACATCTAGCATATTAATTCTTCTTTTGAGAATGGCTTTATTATTATCCAAGTTCTTACTGTAATTGTACAGTTCATGGATTTTCCAATGAGTAAATGAGCAATAAGTTCACAAGGATTTGTTCTCATCCATTGATACTCCAATGCGCTGATTCAAGTCCTTCTTCATCTTTTTACATTCAATGCTTAGGAGCTTGTAGAACTTGGCTTTCAGCTCTTCTTTTTGATTTTTCGAGAAATTCTCAGCTTTGTTGAGGTAAAATAGAATTGATTAATGTCTTCTTGACTTGAGGATTTTCCTCTCATATTGCTCTCAAATTTGCTGAGTCATTTGGTAATAAAATGAGTTGACACTTGAGTCACATAGGATTTTAGATCTGCTCCACACTGTGATGGACGTGGTCACTGAACATTGCCACATAGCAGTTAAACAAGATGGCCCAGGTAAGTTCCCATAAGCAGGAAATTCTGCCATGTAAATAAACCTAATTTTGACTGTGCAGAAAGCACTTGACTATGAAAGTTTGGACAACAGTCAGAACTATACTGGCGCCAAGAAAGAGGGTCTGTTCTCAAGAAAGCGCATACAAGAACTTAATAACTTTATTAAAGGCTGAGCTTTAGTACATGTGCATTTTCCCTTTGTTTACTTAATAGAAATAATTTTTCAGTTTGTCAATTGATTTTGGAATTTATTAAGTTTTATTTAAGTTTTATAAGACAAAACTTCTTTACGCAACTTTGTCAGTTTAAATTCATACTAGGCTTATAAGGAAGATTAAGTCTTATTCTCTGCAGAGTCTGCAGTCAACTTCTCACCAGCAGGCGTAAACTGAGGATCAGGACCATCAATTTCCTTGTCAAAACCCGTTTCAGCACTATGATTGGGTACCTTTTCAATTGAAGAAAACATTCCTCAATCATTTACTTTTACTTTAAATTATCCTCAAAGCCCAAACATTTGTTGACATCCTTATCTCTAAATTTTAAATTAATTAAAAAAGTTTTGGCGGCCTCTGATTCACCCAATTAAATTTCTGAGAGGATTTTTCAGTCTCACCAGCAGTTGCAGCATCTAGTTGGCCAGAGCGCCACTTGCAAAAAATTTTATCCTTGAAAACACATGTAGACATCAGACTTAGCCGCATCTGGTTGGCCAGAGCTTCATTCAAGAGGATCTACACACTCATTGCCATATCTGGTAACATTAAATTTGGCAGCATCTGGTTGGCTAGAGTGCCATTTATGAGGATTTTCCTCCTTTTCAACCTCAAAATAGTTAGTAAAGCTCACTTTTAAGGCATCTGAAATGTTGGATTGTCCCTTTTTTAAAATTCGTTACAATTGTGCCCATCCCCCTTAGCCCTGATCATCATAATAGAGATGATTGGGGCAATGTGGCGGTCAGGCAACGCCCTGACCATTACATAACCCCCCCAGATGAGAGCCTCCTCCAAATCCAGAACTCCTCAATCTTCTGTGGGCAGTTGCTGCAGTCAATGGAAGTTTGCTTGTTGGACTCCTTCACCAGGTAACCCCCCACATCACCAGATACCAACGCTTCTTTCATGAGTTCTTTGTGTCCAGGATTTCCTCTCCTCATACTAAGTCTCGCATGGGTTGCTCAAATGAACATGCTCCAGCTTTTCTGGAAGAGGGCCTTTAAAGTTCGCCAGTTGCAAAACGTGCAGTACCAGATGCGCGCAAGATCCCTTGGGGAGCTCTAGTTTGTAGGTACTTCAATCACTTGGTGGGGTTCCTTGAATGGGACCAGGGCGACTGGTCCAAAATTTCCTGCAACTAGCGGGGACTGAGAAGTTTTTCACATTACCCATCACCAGGTTCCTTCCTTTTAGTATTGGAGCCTCAGATTGGTGAACGTTGCTCCTCTTCTTCAGCGCCTCTAGCACTAACATTAAATTTGTACGTAGGAGTTTCAGTTTTCATCTGCTCTACCGCCAGGTTGTTCGCCATGAGTTTAGACCTCTGAGTGTTTTCCGCCATCTTTGGGTGGAACCTGTAGTTCCCTATGAAGGGCGACATTCCCGTTATTGAGTGTGCTATATTTAAGATGCAAATTGGGCTAGTTTCAGCCAGTCAGTCCACCTTTCCTTTTGGGTATTCATGTAGCAAAACAGATACTGCTCAAGAACTTAATTAACTCATATAGTCTGGCCATCTTACTGAGGGCGATAGGCCAATGATCTGCACTATTTTGATCTAAAGATTTCCAAGTAGGTGTTGCCAGAAGCGTGCAAGTAATTGTGTACCTCTATCTGATACTATCTACGCAGGGAGGCCATGGCAGGAGAACACTTCATTCATTAAAATTTATGCGATGACCTTTACTGGACTTTGGAATTACATGGAAAATAATTTAGCGTACTTGATCATTCTGTCCACTAACACCATGGTTGTATCATACCCCTTCGATTTTGAAAGCCCTGTTTTAAAATCCACACTTAATGAAGACCACGGCATCTCTGCAATCTGGAATGGCTTTAGTTTACCTAAAGGCTTCTACCTGGAATGCTTGGATTGGGCGCAAGTTAACATTTCAAAATATAATTCATCATGGCGCTTGGCATCCCCGCCCATGAGTAACTTCAGGACATGAGCTCTATTCTTTCCAGTTTCTCAGGTGTCCTGCAAATGGATGGTCATGGAATGCGCTTAAAACCTCCTCCTGATCTCGCGGCTAGGCAGCCATGGGCGCCCTTTGTGGAGGACGAGGCCCTTCTTTTTACGGAAATTCTTATGATGTTCATTCTCAATACCCTCCAATAGGTTCTTCCATAGTGCGTCCCAATAATACGAGCTTCGCTGGGAAGCCCAGAGCTTGTCAGTCAGTTTGTGGGCGGCATTTTGGATTGTGGCAAACACATTTGGGGGCAACATAGTTGCTGTTCTGTAGGTATCCAACTCCTCCTTTGGGAAAGACATTCTCAGGTCTCTTATTAGGAGGTCTGGAAGGAAGCTGCTCTTCCCTGGATTGTACATGATCTTAGAATTACACTGTGCCAGCTCAAGATGCCACCTGGCCTGACGTGGTTCATAAACTTTGGGCTCTTGTAAAACTCAAGGGTGCGGAGGTCAGTCTGATAGTAAAGGGCTTTGGCGTAGATCAGGTGATGCTGACATTCCTTTGGAGCTTTTACAATTGATAGGAGCTCCTTACCATACATAGGGTAATTCATCTGAGTGGGATAGCATTTTCCTGCTAAAGCAGCTTACAAGATGGTATACCCCATCTTCCCCCTCCTGAAACAGAACCGCCCCAATTTCAAAGTTTGAGACGTCAGTCTCCAGATGGAAGGCCGGTTGACGTCAGGGTAGGCCAGTACTGGTGCCATTATGAGGCTCTCCTTGACGGCTTGAAAAGCTTTCTCCCTCCTCTCCCTCAATGGAACGGCACCTGCCCTGTCAGACGGATTAAGGTTTCAGCAGTTTTGGAGAGGTCTTTAGCAAAACGTCTCAGGAAATTTACCACACCTAGAAAACTTCTAGCACCACTTCTCTCTTTAGGGACTGACCACTCCCTCACTGCCTTCAACTTGTCTGGACATCTGGCTGTCCCCTTTTGGAAGATTGTGCTCCCCAAGAAGGAGACAGAGTCCTTGTAGAACTCACACTATGATGGCATCAAGCGGAGGTTCACCTTATTGAGGGCATTTAGAACACTCAGCACATCGCCCTTGTGATCCTCTTTGGTCTTGGAGAACATGAGGATATCGTCCATGTATGCTACACAGCATTTCCCAATCAGGTTGCCCAAAGCGTTGCCTATTGTACGCTAGAATACCGCTGGGGCGTTCTTGAGACCAAAGGGCATCACCTTATATTCTACCCCCAAGTGGCACTTGAAGGCCATATTTTGTTGTTGCTCTGTGATCACAGAAACTTGTTGTATGAGTTGACCAGGTCCAGCTTGGTGAAGATTTGACTCTCTAAAATCATCTGGGAGATGGGCTCCATCAATGGAATAGTATAAGAGTCTGACTAAGTTATTGAATTCAACCGCGTGTAATCCACAAACGGATGGAGCTCGCCATTTTTTTGGACTAGTAGTATGGGCAATACCATGGGGATTTTGAAGGTAAAATTATCCCACGTTCCATCATCTTCTTACCATATACTTCTAGGGCCGCCTTCGCCTTCAGGTTCAAGGGGTAGATGAGGCAACCCTTGGGAAACTCCGCGTTCTTTTTGAACTTGAATGTAAAGGGAAAGGCCCATTTGAGGAGGTTGATGGAACTTTGTTTTTCTGGAGCAGGTGGGCGTATGTTTAGAAATATTTAGTAATGTCCATCCCAGGCTCTTGCCCCAGTATTGCGTACACCCCAGACTTCTCTCCACCAGTGGTGAAGAGATCTAGGGCCACCGGAAGTTGGCTCTTAGGCTGCAGCATGACCAGGAGCTCCTTAAGTTTGAACTGTGGGGAGTACTTGTGCCGCCACCGCGTACCAAGGATTATGAGGTGAGGCAGGTTTTGATAGCGCTAAATGTTTCTTGGAACTTATAATGCCCCTGCCGCATCAGCACATGGGTTTTAACTTTCCAACTTTCCCCTGATTTTGAGGTATGCTAGCATAATATTTCCCTTCCACCGCACCTTCAGCATCATTCTTTGCGCTAAACTGAAATAAAAAATCATTGTCCACTGCTCATGTGTTTACCAGCGCACAATTTTTGCCCTCAAAATTCCCCTTTCTTTCCCAAAACTGTAAATAATATGGAACATAGAGATAAAAGGAAGCGTTTCCTTTATTGATTGTAGCAACGCGCATGGGGTCAGGCGGAAGCTGCAGGTAGGACAGGCGTTGCCCTTTATGGGGTTTTTGAGGAGGTCACCTCATTAACAGAGTTGCAGGGTGATTCTTGAGAGGGCTCCTGAAAGGCGTTGGAGATGAGTTCAGACTCTGCGCAGCAGCAACAGATATTCTCATGTTGTGACATGGGATGGTATATCACCTAAGTTAATACCAGTTTCCCCCTCACCTGGGTCATAACTGATACTTCCTCATTGAGGGGTGGCTCCCAGGAGAGTGCAGCCATGGGAGTGAGGATGTTGGGACGGAGATTATGGTAGAACATAAGTGCAATCTGGGTGAAGATGTCTTTGGCTGCCTTAGACAACAGGTAGTAGACACGGGCATAATCCATGACTAACATCCTCTCTTGTGTGAGGGTCAGGAGGGATGACCAGGACGCGTCTTGGGAGGCATTAGTGTGGCCGCTCTCCCAACCAATTAGATACATTCGTTTATGGTAGGAGGAAGCGCCAAATGGGTTTCCAATAGCTCAGTAAACCAGTCTGCCAGGTTTCTGGGCAGGGCGGCCACTATTTTAGCAATCTGGAGTGATACTGGGGAAGTTCCTCCTGAGGCAGTGGTTATCCAGGCATGAAGTCTTATACAAAAGGAGGTTACATGTAGTGTGATTAGCTCCCCAGAAGTGAGGGCCTGTCAGAATATTAATCAGGGCTGCTAAGAATGGTAGTATAGGCGGACATGCCCGTGAGACTGAAGGAAATGGGTGACTTCTCTTATGAGGATCAGGAGAGAGATGACCATCAGAAACGTAGTTGGGTGTTCATACCATGTGGGAAAGGCGCGTTCTGAAGGCTTATCAACCATATCTAAAAACAGATATATCATACTAAATGAGTTTCGTCTAATGTGATGGACGGGGTCCATAAACATTGCCACAACGCAGATGGGAAAGAGTTCCCGGTTAAGTGCACACAAGAATAATAACCTGCTGTGGAATTATACCTAATCAAACTGTGTGTATGCAATTGACTATGAAAGTTTGGGCAAAAGTCAGAACTATACTGGCGCCAAGCAATAGGGTCTGCCCTCCAGAAAGTGCATTCAAGGACTTAATGTCCATGTAAAGTCTGAGCTGTAGTCTATGTGCAGTTTCCTTGGTTTAATTAACAAAGATGATTTTCCAATATGAAAATTAATTGTGGAATTTACTAAGTTCTATTTAATTATAGAAGATAAAACTACCCTACGCAACTTTATCAGTTTAAATTTATACTAGGCTTAAAGGGAAAAAAAGGTTTTACTCTCTGCATAGTCTGCAGGCAACTTCTCAACGGCAGGCATAACCTGAGGGTCTAGGCCCTCAATTTCCTTGAGATCCGTTACATCACTAGTTCAGCTACATTTGCAGTTGTTAAAACCTTTTCACATTTGTTATTTCAAATTAAATTATTTTCAAAGTATAAACCTTTGTTACATTGTTATCTCTAAATTTTTAAAAAAAAATCAAAAAGTTTTGGTGGCCTCTGATTCACCTGATTTCCATTTCCAAGAGGCTTGTCCAGCCTCACCTGAAGTAGCGACATTTGGCTGGCCAGAGTGCTATTTATGAGGTTTTTTGTCCTCGTTGCCTTTTTAGTAATATTGTAGTTGGCAGCAGCTTGTTGGCCAGAACGCCATTTTCAAGGATTTTCATCCTCATTGAGACATTTGGAGACATCAGAATTGGCTGCATCTGGTTGGCTAGAGCTTCATTCATGAGTATCTACACCCTTGATGCCATATTTGATAACACTGGATTTGGCAGCATCTAGTTGTCCAGAGCGCCATTTATGAGGATGTCCTTCCTCGTCAACCTTGATTATTTATTAAAGTTCAATTTAGAGGCATGTGATTTGTCATTTTTTTATTTTCTAAATTTTTTGTGATAGTGTCCATCCCCCTTAGCCCCAATCACCGCAATAGGGAAGATTGGGGCAATGGGGCGGTCAGTCAACGCCTTAACCGTTACACACACAACCACTCAGGAAATAATATCTTGAGATACAGATTGAGTCTCAGAAGCTTGATGGTCCTCCACTTCATCAATTTGTTGTAGAGCTAATCTATCTGAGACTTAGAGGAGTTTAAACTGTTCTTCCTCATTATGACAGATAATGGAAGCTTAGACCGTCATATCACCATGAGCTTAATATCTTGATTGAAGAGCCCTTGGGCAAAGGCGTCAACTAATTTTTTGGTACTTTCATCTGATTCTTTAGTGTCCTTTTTATAGAAGTTTCATAGCATCCTCCAAATAATTGTAACACCAGAATCAATGGTCCCCAAATTGGTTATGGAGTTTTATAATTTAGGAATGATTTTCTTAAATCAGTCTCATACATCCCCTATATTTTAAGACGATAAACTATATGCCTGTTTGTAAGCCCTTTATAAATCCCCTTGTGTATTGGTATGATGGTAGAGCTTTTTAATATGGACTCCTAATAGGTGCACAATATGGTAAAGTGCTGGATGTACAAACCACATGGTGTATTGAGATAGATTTCAACTTGAAATGCATTTCTCTGGGAGACATCTAAATCATATAGGTTAATGAAAGTCTGTCCATGAGAAATGTCCTTTTGCGGCAAACTCTTTCTCCTGAGTTAATGAATCCACAAAGAAAGTCTTAAACTCTTTTATTGGAAATCCGTATTAGATGACGAGACTTGGAAATCTCCATTAAATTTTCTTAAACTTCTTCACGTGAAGATAAGCAGGCTTCCCATTCAGTCATCATTTTTCACTTTTTATTCTTGCACCCTGTGGGTTACCTTTAATTGATTTTCTTCAACAGTGTGATCAAATAGATCATAATATCATAGATTTGGTTGAGTCCCTGTAGTGAGCACGAGCATGTTAAGCTTCCATTTTTATAGCTTAATGGTGCTATGCCAAGAAGCCTTGCAGTCAATAATTTTAGTGGTATAAGGCTCATGAGAATTATATTTTGTTTATTTTTGAAGGTGGCAAGCCACGCTTAGGTACCATCATCTAGAATATCCATCCCATGGTAAGTACATCGAAATGGACTTATTGAAGTTAAGTACAAAAATAGATATAGAATAAATGTCATAACTTTAAAGATTTATGGAATTAAGGCTTTTATATGTTAAATATAACAATATAAACCCACAACGAAAGATATTAATATAACTAAAGGAGAAGAATCCGGATAAGAGGCTCATGGTCAGTAGATGGATATAGATTGTACAATGCCTTTGTAGAATATTTTTGATAAGAAGAAAAAGTATGTTAGATGTACCAAGTTTTATGAGATTTTGTATAATTTTGGTTGATTAGGCAAAGTATTGAAACTTGCCCTTTTGCAGTAACATCTAATTTACTGCCTCATGTGCCACCTAGTCTAATGGTCACCTGACATATTATCAATCCACTTTTTGATCTGCCAGGATTTCATCTCAGGGTATATTGGGCACAAAGTGGCCTAATGGAATTTTCCTATACTCAAATCTATCCTTACTATCTATTTTTCACATAATTGTTTGACGTGACTTCTTTTATCCCCTTCTTTGGTCTAGGTGTCAATTCTCTTGTAGAAGTCAATGCTCAATAATCTTCCCAATATTCAGATATCCTGATATCTGACACCCAATTATCTTAAGTTTAGATTGTTGGCTGAATTCTAAGGTCAAAATCAACCTGAAGGCCAATACCTTATTTTTATCCTTGGGGAGCAGTCATAAATTAGTAACTTCCATGTCAGACAGTATCATTATGAGCAACTTGCAAAAGTTGCTCATTGTTATAAGCTTAGCCTTGATGCTCGGATGAAGCCCACCTTTAAAGCACGCCTACCCCCTGTTTTGATGAGTTAAAATCTTCATTTTATGCATCTTCAACAAACGCCTCAAAGAGGCATTTGGAGTTTGATTGTGATTTTAAACTCACATTTGGCCTTGTCCGCATTTTCTGACCAATTTACCCTTTGAATCTGAGGGAAGAGAAAAAATTTTGATGTTTGGGTTATGAATCACCTTGCTAAGGGAGCCATTTTTCAGTGTTCTCTCTTGTATGCTCAACGTTACTCTTTGTGAAAAAGTGAATGGTACACTACGCTTTGCACAAATTACAATAATTTACATAATATTACCATACTTAATCTGCATTCATTTCTATAGAGGCAAAAATTGATTGCTATGTGGAGAAAGCAAATATATACTTCAAATTGACTGTTTGAATGCATTTTAATCAGATTTTTTAAAAAAAGTCAGGAATGGAAAATGCATTCCATAACAATAAGGGTAGTTATCAAATCTGGGTCATTTCTTTTGGTCACAGGAATGCGCCTGAAATTTTCAACGTCATATTAATGCGGACTTGGGGGAGCTTTTAGGCGTATGATATGTAGCTTTCATTTATGATATTCTGGTTTTGCCCATTGATTAATCATATATATTCCAACTGCAGCAAGTAGTTGAGCATTTGAGGTAAGTAAACTCGATAAAAACCAGTAAATGTGAGTTTTAAGTACCAAATTATTTTCTTGGGATACATTGTTTCTGACCAAAGCCACATGATCACTCCAAATAAGGAGAAGGCAATTGCGATTAGCCCATACCAATATCAGGAACTTAAACTAAAAAAAGCTTTTTTATTGCACCTTTCTTAAAAAGTTATGCAAGTCTTTCTGAGGTAGCGGCGCGTTTAAAAATAGTGGAGCCGAAACTTCTTTGGTCCTCTGCACTGGAGGATGTTTTCCAAGATGTGAAGTGTATCCTGCTTTCCGCGCCAGTTCTTTACCACTTGGACCTATATAGAAGTTTATAGTGGCTAGCGATGCTTCAATTTGCAATAGCTGTTGCTCTGTTACAAAGGGGCGAAGATGGAGTTGATCATCATGTGGGATAATTTTCTGGAAAATGACCTTACCTGAGTTGAATTACGCTCTTTATGACAAAGAACTATTGGCATAGTGGAAGGACTGACCTATTAGTACCTTAAACTTCATGGTTCCTAACAATTATAGGTTTTTACAGATCATTGAGCACAATTGTACTATTGAGCTCCTCATGTACTGACCCATTGGCAAACTTGGTGGGATAAAACTCTTGCAAAATGTGTACAACCTTATGATCTTATAAAGGGCAAGGAGAATGGTTTGGCTGACGCTCTGAGTTGAAACCCAGCATTTGCTCCTGATTTTAAAGAGGTGTAGTTGCACAACACCCACTTGGTTATTCCTCTAGGTAAGATTGTATTCAGGAAACCTCTACTACTGCATGCATGCCAGTTCTTGTTTCACTGGAGAACAAAGAGGAGTACGGTATATTCAGAAATGAAGACTTTTATCAGTTCCTTTCAGAAGAATATATTATATCTCTGGCATATTCAAGTTTAAATTCAGAGGTTATAACCAAGGGATACCATGTTAATGACATAATATGGTATGATAACAGGGACGTCTACGGGTTCCCGCAGGACCACTTCATCAAGAGATAATCAAGGAACAATCTTATGTATAAATGTAAGGCACCCTGAAAATCAGGAACCCAGGAACTTATCCGCTGTGTGCATATCTAGAAAGGAGGAATAACTGTTCAGGTTGCAGGGTATACCAAGAAGTGCCTTGTCTGCAACAAGATGCTACCCAACTCATCAGCCTCTTGCAGGGTTATTGGACCAGTATTGAAAGCAGAGGGACCTTGGACTTCTATATCAGATGATTTTAACGTGGAACAGCCCTACTCTGATGGGTATGATACTATAATGGTAGTGATAGACCAGTTTACTAAGTTTGCATCAATTCCATGTCACATCACAATAAAAGTGGATCAAATGGTCAAGTTGTTTGTTCCCCACATTCTTTTACCCATGGCGTTCCTAAGGAAAAATTAGTGACCATGGCCCACAGTTCACATCTGTATTCTGAGAGAAGTTGCACAAGACCCTTCAAATTCTCCCATACCTTTACACTTCTTCCACCCAAAATCAGATGGTCAGACAGAACAAATAAGTCAATGTTTGGGACAATTTCTGTGATGCTACATGGCTTCTGACAAACTAAACTGGGCCTCACATCCCTATTTGGCACAGTAAAGTTATATCAACGCCTTTCATCCTCAATTAGTTGTTATAATCTTTGAAATTATGGTCATTGTACTTTCCTCAACATGGAGCTCAGGTGTGGTTCTAAGGTAGAAACCGTGGTGGCCTTTGTAAAAGTACATTATGAAAGTACACAAGGAGTGAAACACAAATTTAGAAGCGGCTATGAATATCTACAAGGAGAACGAGGATGGGAAGAGAAGGATAGGCTGAAATCAATATGAGTGGGATATGGTGATGTTGGACGCCACGAATATTCCCATCAAGCAGCGTTTAAAAAGCTGGAATCAAAGAGTATAGGGCCTATCATATTGTCAGAAAGGTGGGTAATGCCTCATAACAGTTAGATCTTCTGTAGGAATTTCAAATTTTTTAACATTCCGTTTGAGTAATTTGACCTGTTTAGGGGACTCCTCCAGAAACACCTGAGTCATACCATGTGGATGGGGAACCAGAGTGGGAGGTAGAGGTGATTGTGGCCTTTCGTCAGTTGATAAGAAGGCTACAGTAACTGGGACGTGGAAGGATTTTGATACCGCAGAGAATATCTGTTTAAAAGCTCATAATTGCGCTAACACTCAGGACTTTATTGCTCTTTCCATGAGCATGTTTAATGCCATGAGTCCCAGGTCCACCACCATAACTGCAGCCATGAAGTTACCCTCAGATCACAAGAACACCTCTCTGGATGACGCCCCCTGGGGAAGGTGCAAGGCCAATGAAACCTGAGAATAGTATCGTGTCCCATATATAATTTCTGGGGTGGATTGTAAGGATAAGGAGGAAATAAACCAGGAAAGAGTAGTCTAGTTGGCCGCCCTTCCTGACCATAAATATACATGGATAAATGCTGAATTAAGGCCAAGAAGACCCAAGTTAACTCCAAAATCATGTGATGGGTCCTAGATGTTACATTATTTGGGTTGTTGACTCCCATGATTGCGTAAATGATGACAATTTGTTGCGTTATATTTCTAAACGCAGATATTTTTACAATATGTATTTTTTACAGATAATAACAGTGTCCAATTAGAATCAAAGTCTCAAGTTCATGCATACTTGAGCTATAAAACTACCATCAGTTTTAGCCTTGTTCTATTGGAAAGAGTCATTTCCAAGCCTACAAGTTGATAAATGATCAGACTACCAAAACTATATGAATCAATTTACCACAACTAATCTATCTGTTGGTCACCTTAACTTTAAAGTAAAGGCTGATTTAATATCTACTTCTCACAAGCTATCTTTTGCTGCTCTCATGGGTTAACTCCTTTTTGGAGTTTTCTAAGTTTTATTTGTTTATATGAAGGTGTTCTCACCATACTAGTTGGGTTTTATATAAATTTATTTAGAGCCTATTTGTGAAAAGTTATAGACACTTTTCTCACAAAAAGGGCCAGACCATGTGGTTAACAACTTATTCACAAGTCCTTCTACCTAAGGGTGATATAAGAGAATTAAATCACCTTGGTAAAAGACAGTTAAGGAAGCAAGCAAGAATTAACGTATATGGTTTTACTAGTGGTAGTTGTTTATATAGAATAAATAGAGCTAGCTTTTAATCAGATTTCTCTCATTAGATAAAGGTATCATGGTTTTTTTTGCTGTCTCTGAAGCAGATGTCACGATCACTGGCTGCAAACTTGCTGGTATATTTGGTCTCTCCTATATATTACCTTATTGAAAAATACTTATAGTTTTATGATATCTCGCTTGATATACAGTAGGGCATTAAAGGGATATCAATATCATCTCATAGGGTCAGTATTAGAAACTATTCTTAAGATAGATCTTAAGATTTCATTTTCCTCTCCACATCGCCAATAGTGGCAGAGCTATAAAGGGAGGCAAAATATTGTGGAGTGTTTTATTAGGTAGTTAGATCCTGTATCAAATGTGTGGTTAAAAGTTAACCATTGCCAGATAATAACACCTTGGGAATTCCATGCTGAGTAAATATAAACTAAAAGAGGAGATGTTCAGTAGAATTGGCTGTGGTAGTAAATACAGGTATAGCCTCCACCATCTTAATTATATGGTTTATGGCTATAATGATATAAAGATAACCATGCAATAAAGTAGGCAAGGGACCCATAACATTGAAGCTCTTTTGAGAAGATTTCTTGAAAGGCAACAGCCAGATATTAAAATCTTTATTTAATTTGCCCTGATTCCTACACGTTATAAGACTCAGGAACATAATGAATAGATATTATCACAAATCTTCATATGTTATCAATTATTTAACCATTTGTAAGTCTTTCTTACTGAGCTATGACATATATACAAGTTTCCTTCAATATATCATTGGTACATTAACAAGGTCAGATATATCATAGCCATGTCTCACCCACCTTTTTATATAAAAAAGTCATCGATATCTTATTTTTTCAGTTTTGCGTTTGAGACCTTGTAAACCTCATGGGACTCCAAAGACTATATATCAGATAGGGCGTTAAGGTCATATAAGAGATTTTCATAAGCAGTAAAGAGGGTTGTGATAAGCATGCAACTAATTCTTCAACATTTTAGATGGATACCCCATACTGATGAACAACGGTAAATCATATTTTAAAAGCTTGACGCCCACATGACTACATTACCATCTGGATCCCTCTTTACTGAAGCCAACGTAATGAGAATATTAACAAAGTGGTCACTTACTCAGGGGGTGCTGATGAAAGGTATTGAACTACTTACAATATTTTTTTGTTTACATCGTGCGCCATTGGAAAATCTGAGGGTCTTATTCTTCTGTACGTGAGACCTTTCTTAGTTCAACCATGTCCAAATGTGTTTTAGCATTGGCTTTATGCACACCAAGATGCTCCAGAGAACACCAAATCTCTATCAATCTATTCTGACAACAGGATGTCTAAGCATAAACCTTTCACTGATAAACTATATATGGCATTATTAGCACCGTAAATATGAAGACAATAAAAAAATTAGTTTCTAAAAAAATGTTGCTTAGTTGATATAGAGAAAAAAAATATAATCCTTATGAATTTCAGGGTGATAAAGAAGGACTTAAGTTTATCAATTAAACTTCTCTCACAAGGTAATTGTGCAATTACTGTTTAGGTTTAGGACTAAAGAGTTAAATCCTTGATCCTCTTGGATTCTCCCTAGGATTACTTATTTATTATATAGAGTTCTGGCCTGCTTGTATCTATGTGGATGCTTCTTAAAATGCTCTTGTAATCCTTGAGCCCCTTGTGGCTCTTGAGGCTGCATAGTACATCAGTAGGCTAAATTTATAGGAAATTTGCAAAATTAGTTTTCTTCCAATTGGTGATATTTGCATTGCTCAGTTTTATAAAATGGGGAAACACTATTTGGGCGAGGTTTTGGTAATTTTTCCATCAGCAGTCAAACCCAAGGATATGAAAAGGTTCTTATAAGGCGTCATTTGTGACGCCATGCGCATACTCATATGGACTGGTGTCTGTACTTGTATGTCCCTGATGTCATTTTGACCATCTGTCAAACAACCTTGATGGTCAGCGGGTAAATAATGGCTACCCTTACAAGAAATGTTAGTATCATTGAAGCCTATAAAGAGGCTCTAAAATTTTAAAAAACTATCTGATTGCTGGACAATTAATCTGAGACTCAATATCTGTCCTAGCCATCTAAACCATTCATACTATATATATATCATTAAATTAGAGATTTTAGGAGAGTTTTGATAGGTCAATAAATTTACCCCTATAGCCAAGCATTTCTCAAAATAACCCTCCCCAAGAAAAGACCTAGGGAAAGCTTCAAGTTCCAAGTGTGGACTCAGTTATAGGTGATGTGTGCGATATTATCTTTTATTGAATACTTGGTTCCTCTTCTCATGACATAAGCTGAAGGTCCCATCCAGATGGCCTATAACTTCTCAGGTTGTCCTCTACGCATATGATAGAACATCACTTTCTGCCCTCATCAAATACTGGAAACTTGGGAATTTAACCAGTTTTTGGTACTCTCCTTCAGTGACCTCATAGAATGTTGCTGCTGACATTCAGATGAATCTTGTAATGATCTTCCACTTAACTTTCCTGGTATTTACTGAAAGGATAAACCTTCCTTACCGCATCCATCACTGGAGCTAACAAGCTTATTGACGCGGAATCTATTCTTAATAATGCTTTGAATGAAGACATGTCAATAGTCCTGTGGTAGCAAAACTGGTAAGAAAACAATGCTGATATCAACAAGATGCCATGTTTGATATGTGATTGACTGCAATATTCTTAAAGATTAATGCATGGGTCCATTGACTTTTTACACGCTTCTTTTAATAAATTGTGTTTAAGGCGTGGTGAACTGCTGTTTAACTCCCACTAGGTCCATCAGGTATCTCACAACATTGAAAAATAAATTTCTGCTTTTTGTTGGAAAGAAGTCTTTGAGGGCATTCGTGGCGTGTAATGATCTATTTGTAAATAAATTTGTGGTAATCATTATGGCAAATACCTTGACTTTGATTGCTTTTGTACAATTGGTGAAGTGATCTAATGATATAATTATATAAATGATTCCCAATTATTGACTTAGGAATGTCCAACAACATCATTGGAAACATTGTGAAAGGGTGCGATTGAAGGTACAAGCAAACTTGAACTTCTTTGTGGAGGCTGGTAATGGACATATTCAATGCAGATATACAGAGCCTGACTGATATTGTATAACATACCCTACAGTGAATCTCTCCTCAATACTATGGTATGTCTTCTGTAGCTGTTTGTGGTCTATTATTGATACCCTTTTATGACTAGCGCCATTCATTTGCTCGTCTTCACATATGGTAACCATTTCTCCTGCACTTATTTCTACAACTGTCTATATTAGATCCTTGTCACTCTGGAACAGCTCTTTAATATATTCTTAACTGCATCGTCTTCCTCTTTTTATAAACCTTACAATTTCTCATAAGTTTTTAGATTCTATTTCTCTCATAGGCTTGCAAATGGAAGATGGGCAATCACAATAAGACATCCAAATTTAGTGCTTCTCTACAGTCCAGTGTAGAATATTAAAATTGCAGCCTTGCAGTTGAACAGCTGTTGGTTTTTAAATATGACATATATCCAAACTTGTCATATTATAGTATATCTGCTGATCCTCTGGGATAAGACCTTGTAGTAGATTTTCAGACCAATCAGTAGTTTGACCAAACTTAAAATTTAGAAAAAAATTACCCTTGACCGCCTTTCTCCAGATGCCAAACCCAGCCTTTGTAAAATAGATCTCTGCCTGCTTCCCCCACGTGGGGTGCCAGTGCGCCGCCTCTTGGATTTTATCAGCAACCACTAAAACGCCACTGGGATGGCCCAGCTAACCCTGCAAACACTTTCAGTCGCTCATTTTGCCTTGGGACCTAGCCTACTACCTCAAACGCTCACAAGCGGTGCAATTAAACTCCTGGTGCTCCCATATAGCAATCTGGGTTTTGCCTTTAGGCAAGTATGGGAACCAGAACCCTACACAAGTGTGGACATAATCACAATGGCATGGAAGTTTATAACATGCCGGATCAACAAATTCCGTCCTATTAGGAATACTTTGGTCTTGACTTCTCATGTGACACCCACGGCATGGAAGAAGTAAGCTGCCCTTAATGGAAAACACACCTATACTGACTATATGGACTTGCTTGACAGATGAGGCCACACTGGTGGTCCAGTTTGCCAGATTGCCCTCCCATCTCTCCCTAAACGCCTTTATTACAAGCTCACAGAGGTCTTGACTGCCTATAGCGCCAACCCCATGCTGCAATTAAAAATCTAAATGGCACAGATAATCTCGCTGGATCTCATGCATTTGCTATATTTCTTACCTTCTATCAGGACACCCACTTCACAAGCCCTCCCTGCGCCATGATCAGATCAGCTCAGGCTATCTGTCATGGAAACGGCAGAAGAAGTTTAGACCGGCCTGCCAGTTGGGATGCTTGAATACCCAAAAAGCAAGCCAGAATGCCAGAGGTGTTGCCAACCATATGACTTGATATGGAGCCAGGAAATGTGATACCACGAAGTGGTGATGCAACAACAGGGTAAGGAGTATCCCAATGACAAACCACACTGAACCCATTCCCAACTCAGTGGTTTGAACTGTATGGGGCGGGATTACTGGGATAGTTTTGATGAGATTCTTGGCTTGAGAGGCCAACTCATTGGGGGCAATATGGAGATAGACTCTTTCTTTCCATTGTTGTACATAGGGCCATAAGATCCCCATTTATTGTTGTTGGAAGTTAATAAGAGTGGGGTTGTAAAGCCAAAAGTGTCAGACTTGCTGGGCCCAATTGGCGATAGAGGGAGCCATGGTGACCAAAAGAATTGGTAAAGTTCACCCAGAGTGTGGGGTGATGGACCACCAGGGAAATGCCATCTGGGATGCAGTCAGAACGGAAAATAAAAAAATTTGATTTTTTTTGGCAAAAATTCATTTGTAAAGGATAGTAAGAAAATTGAACAACAATATCTCAGTGCCACGCAAATGATTAAATAGTGGTCAATTGGGTAGTGACAGGATGGAGTTGAGACCCGCAAATTTGGCCTAACTGGCGAATTGTTCAGGAATGGATGGGTTTATTCTTTGGGAACTGACATCACAAAATTTGGTGGCGGGCTGAGTCTCTGTCAGTTCAACCTCAAACATCCAAACCAGGGCTCAACTACATTTCTGACAATTAGCATGATGGCATTTGGCCTGATGGGCGACGGGAATCCCCCAAGGCCATCCCATATAGGGATGGGTCTATTTGGTTGGGAACGGGTTTGGGACAGCCAACCCGCCCACAATCAGTCATTTAACTATTCGTTCAGTCAACAGCAGCATATCAGGTGCAACAGCTGAATTACTATCCAATATATGTTCACCTTGTTTAGTGATTGAATTGGAACCATTGGGTGATCTTCCCAATAACTCATTCTTCATACTTTTACAGCCATTCAAATTTTGGGCATCAGCCAGATTGCCAACCAAATTAGATCTGACCGATTTCAATTTGGTAATCTCAGCACATATTTCACTAATTCCCTGCAACAATTCTGCTGAGGTAAGTGTGGGTATTGGGGGTGGGATCTGAAGCGGATGAGCTGTTACCCATCGCTCATCTACTATGTGAGTGAGGTCGCCCTGAGTGATGAGAGGTACTGCCATCCTCTTCAGTGTCTTTTTATTTGGGAATGGGAAGATGACCTGATTGAGAGCTAAAGAATGTTCCCCGAGACTTACATTACCCTTTCCTTTTTCCAAAGGAATGGCACCCCCACTGGGAAACTGCACCAGAGCCACATTCTTGTGTGCTTTAGGTAGCTTGATAGCCATAATCGTCGCGATTTTCTGAGGAGGGTGGGGAGCCTCAGGGTGGGATGCGTGGAAAACTTTGACCAGGGCCATGCAATTTATGCAATCGCGCGCCTTGACCCAACTATTTTCGTAGGCCAGATATACTTTCCAGGCCCTGAGATATTGGACTGAATGTCGTGACTTGCAAGATGCCAAGATAGCCTCTACCTCAGCTTCTTCCTCATTATTGACAATGATCGGTTCTGGGTCCATGGGAATTACACCCTTGAAGGGTGACAATTGGGAAACATGGAAGACTGGGTGCTGCTTCCAATGTGCAGGAAGCTTCAGGCGGAACGCCCCATTACCCAATACTTCCTCCACTAAGTGAGGACCCAAACGCTTACTGGCAAACTTGTGGGAAGGGGTTTTAATTTGCAAATGACAGGTACCAAGCATGATGTAGGAACCCACCGTAAAGTCATGACCTGGCAGGCGCTTACAGTCCACGAATCGCTTATAGTCATCAATGGCTTTGGTGAGGTGTTCCCACACTAAGGCTTGAGTTGATTGAATATGGGTAGCATGATCTGCAGCATCTTGAACCTCAGGTTGTAAGCATGCCCCAACTGAAAACGATGGGTTATAACCCAACGTTGCTTCATATGGTAAAAACCCCATGGATGCATGGATCCCATTATTGTATGCAAATTGAGTGTGAGGCAAGTCACCGGACCAAGTATCCTGCGCTGCTGTGGCATAGCAACGCATGTACTGTTCAAGGACTTGATTAACCCGCTCAGTCTGACCGTCAGACTGGGGTGATATGCCATGGATTGACAGGGGGTTATCTTCAGAATCAATAGGAGTTCACTCCAAAAGTGTGCAGCAAGCTGAGTACCCCAGTCACTAACAGTTTCCTGGGGAAGACCGAACATTGAAAACACATGTCATACAAAAAGATGGGCAGTTTCTTCCAATGTAATCTCAGAAGTGCAAGGGATAAAAAGGGAAAATTTTGTAAAGTGATCCACCACTACCATTACTGCTGTGAACCCATTAGAACAGGGGAGATCGACATTAAATCTATGGACACTAAGGTCCATGGACCTTCCGCCTGCTGTAAAGGGTGTAGGAGGACATTATTACTGGAGCGATCTGACTTGGCCCTAGCGCAAGTAACACAATAGGCGATCCAGGCCAGGACCTCTTTGGTCAGTCCTGCCCAATTAAAGGTTCACTTGATCAGATTGATGCATTTCTTGTTGCTGGGATATCCAACCGTGGGGGGATCATGGTGTGCGCAGAATACTTTCAGGTGGAAGGAGGGGGGAACCCACACACAAGAACGGAAGTAAATGAGCCCCTCTTCTAAGGAGTATAGGGAGTGTTTGGGACTCGAGTGAGTCAACTGCTTGAACAACTCCACGCCCTCAGGGCAGGCTGTTTGACCAGCTAACAACTGGGCCAATAGCGGATCATTGGGAGACAATGCGGTGGAGGAAACAACGGAGGGAATGATTGACAGAATCTGAGTGGCAGGGATCATGGTAACAAGATCCACTTCCTCAGGTTCCGAGGGACAGTGAGCAGGGCTACAGCTTAGGAAGTCAGGAAGGACATTGAGCGCACCTTTGACAAATTCATATTTGAAGTTAAAACTGCACAGGTCCCAATAGGTTCAGGCCTGCCAGTGCGCCAATTTTTGGGGTTTACAAAAATACAAGAGAGCCTGGTGATCCGTGTGAACCATTAGCTCATGACAAGCACCCTGTAACAGGTATCACCAAGGAGTTAAAGCCCATGCAACAGCCGCCAGTTCCTTGTCATAAATGGCCCAAGACTGCTCCGTAGTAATGAATTTTTGGGAAAAATAAGTGACCGGATGTTCAAGACCTTTGTGGTCCTGAAGCAGCACCGCGCCCACTGCTACTGATGAAGCATCACATGTGACAATATACAGTTTGGTGGGATTGGCATGTTTCAAAATGGGAGGAAACATGAACACCTCCTTGATTGATATGAACGCCTGCTGGCATTTGGGGGTCCAACAAAACGGTACGTTTTTTCTAGTGAGGGGATGGAGCGGAGTGGCCAACTGGGAAAGTGCGGGGGAAAATTTTTCAAAAAAATGATAGTTCCTAAGAGCTCCAAAGTTGCTTCTGTGTAATCAGAGTTGGCCATTCTCAGAGCACATTTAATTTGTTGGGAGGGATAGCGACACCTTCTTTGAGAACCAGGTTTCTGAGAAAGGTGACCTCTTCCTTATAAAACTCGCACTTGGAAGCTTTGAGGAACAGCCCTGCTTTATGCAAAGTGACCACACCGCTTTCAAGTCGATAGCATGTTATTTGGGAGTTGAGGAATGAACTAGGATATCATCGATGTATGCAATAGCACAAGAGAACTGGAGATCCCTTAACATGTTGTCAATCATTCGTTGAAGTGTAGCAGGATCATTTTAAACCCAAAGGGCATTACGCGAAATGAAAATGCCTCACCTTATTCAGATTGTGGTCAACCATTCCTGTTCTTCCTTCACCCAAATTTGGCTGAAAGCGTTCACCAGATCCAGTTTCAAAAACACACGGGATTTGGGAATTGCCTGGTGATTGTCTGCAGTAAAGGCAATGGGTAGGGATCTGTAACTGTTATTTTGTTTAAGTGACCATAATCTATGCAAGGACAGAGCGATCCATCCAATTTTCTTACAAAGTCAATAGGGGAGGTGATGGGTGAGGTTTCTTTGAACAACAAACCTTTTTTTAACATATCGTCCAACCAGGTATTGAGTGCAACCTCTTCCTCCGCTGTATGAGGATATAACGGGAAGTTGATGTTCACCAATTCCATGGTTGTCCAAAATCCACAATTGTACCTAGTATGTTTTGGCAAACAGTCCACTTTTTCCATGTTGAAGATTCCCTGATATTGCATTAAGCTTTTGGGAAAATCAGCCAGAATGCCCACGGAAGTAACTAAAGTGGTGATAGAGCTGGTCCCTTGTATTTCTTGAGGGTGTTGATCAAAGGAACTCTCCCTCTGAATCATCATTGGTAAACGACAATGTATTAGACTCTAAATGAATCTTCACATGTTGTCAACGCCACCATCCCACACCCAAGATCACCAGGAATACCAAGTTCAGCATTGCCAAAAAACGATTGCAGAAGTTATATTGGTGGATTGAGAAGTGTATCAGCTGGCAAATGACATACGAAGACTGGTAAGCAGATGAGGCCACCATTACTGAGGAGCCCACATCCATTTCCAATTTTAATTGCTGCGCCAACTCAACACTCATGAAGTTCCCCGCTGCTCTGGTATCCACCAGAGCTTTTAGGAGACATGATGTGAGCTGACACTGATTTTCATAGGGACAAGGAAATAAGCAGAATTCTGTTTATTGGGAGATTCAACTGACTCATGGATGACTGAAGAGATAACGAGTATGTCAGGACTAGGATCAGGGTTCTTAGCTGGGGCGAAAATTGGAAGTACAAGTGTGGGAGAAATCATTTCTTCTGTCTGTGCTTGAACAGAATCATTCATAGTTAACTCCAGAAACGCCAACTCGGACTTGGGGTTATGGCAGGGTTGGGACCCATTTCAACTGCTATTCTGGTGTCAGGCGCATCATCTACGTCTTTGTTAGGAAATCCTATCATAAAGTTCCCCTTCTGATATGGGGAAACGTGGCGAGGTAACGCTTTGATAGTAGTTGCAGTGGCACATATTTGATCTACTGATTCCTGGATGGTAGGCCAGACCACGTGATGAGCGAAACCAAATCCAAGCTCGCTCTAAAGACTGCCTGAAGCATATCAATAGATAGGCCTGACGCGGGAGCTAGCTCACAAAAGGTAGAAATCAGAGAAGCCAAACTAGGGGCTTTGGCCATGGTTAGGAGCAGTCTGGATAAGTGGTCTGATTGGGACACATGTGGTTTTAAAGCAGCCGATAACAACAGCCATCAGGGGAATGAAGTCTCCTTCTTGTGAGGAAGAACGCAAAAGACTTCTCACCCAATGGCGGGCATCTCCATCCACAGCGTCTAACAACGTGAGACCTTGTTGGGCATGAGATATCGCAGAAGCGTTACTACGTGCGATTGTTGTCCACATTTGTACTTTGGTGAGAGCGTTGAGAACCTGATTGGCGATCTCTTGGGAGGGGATAATTGACTCTTTTCTCAAGCCGGAGAAAGTAAGAAGATGCAGTCTGCGCATCTTGGGTGGCTTGAAGAAAGTTTTCCAAAATAAAGCAGATGCTTCTCCTGAAGTCTGAAAGTGACCAAGTGAACAACAAACAACACACAACTGATTGCACGTTCATCTGGTAGAGGGTAACCACTGTGGCACCCAATTTGAAAACCAAGGCGGAAGTGACTGGAAGTAATGGTTGGTCAATTATGTCATGGAAATGGCAGAAGAAGTTTAGACCGGCCTGCCAGTCAGGATGCATGAACACCCAAAAAGCAAGCCAGAATGCCAGAGGTGTTGCTGACCATATGACTTGATATGGAGCCAGGAAATGTGATACCACGAAGTGGTGATGCAACAACAGGGTAAGGAGTATCCCAATGACAAACCACACTGAACCCATTCCCAACTCAGTGGTTTGAACTGTATGGGGCGGGATTACTGGGATAGTTTTGATGAGATTCTTGGCTTGAGAGGCCAACTCATCAGGGGCGATAGGGGGATAGACTCTTTCTTTCCATTGTTATACATAGGGCCATAAGATCCCCATGTATTGTTGTTGGAAGTTCATAAGAGTGGTGTTGTAAAGCCAAAAGTGTCAGACTCGCTGGGCCCAATTGGCAATAGAGGGAGCCATGATGACCAAAAGAATTGGTAAAGTTCACCCAGAGTGTGGGTGACGGACCACCAGGGAAATGCCATCTGAGATGAGGTTGGAATGGAAAATAAAAAAAATTGATTTTTTTTGGCAGAATTTTATTTGTAAAGGAAAGTAAGAAAATCAACCAATAATTTTCTCAGTGCCATGCAACTGATTATATAGTGGTTGATTGGGTAGTGACAGGATGGAGTCAGGACCCACAAATTCAGCCTAACTGGCGAATTGTTCAGGAATGGGCGGGTTTATTCTTTAGGAACTGACACCACAAAATTTGGTGGTGGGCCGAGTCTCTGTCAGTTTGATCTCAAACATCTGGACCAGGGCTCGACTACATTTCCAATGATTAGCATGATGGCGTTTGGCCTGATGGGCGACGGGAATTCCCTAAGGCCATCCCATATAGGTATGGGTCTATTTGGTTGGGAACGGGTTTGGGACAGCCAACCTGCCCACACTCAGTCATTTAACCATTCATTTGGTCAACAGCAGCATATTGGGCACAACAGCTGAATTACTATCCAAGGGCTTCAAACCCTCATCAATAGCGCCCAATATTTGTTCAACTGGTTTATTGACTGAATTGGAACCATTGGGAAATCTGCCTGATAACTCATTCTTAATGATTTTACAGCCATTTGAATTTTGGGCATCAGCCAGATTGCCGACTGAATTAGATCCAACCAATTTCAATTCGTTAATCTCAGCACAGATTTCACCAATTCCCCACAACAGTTCTGCCAAGGTAAGTGTGGGTATTGGGGGTGGGATCTGAAGCGGACGAGCTGTTACCCATTGCTCATCTACTACATGAGCGAGGTTGCCCTGAGTGATGAGAGATGCCACCATCCTCTTTGGTGGCTTTTTATTAGGGAATGGGAAGATGACCCGATTGAGAGCCAAAGGACGTTCCCCAAGACTTACACTATCGCTTCTGGGCACATGTCAAGGATAGCCACGCCATCTGTCCCTTTTTGCTTTGCTCTTGACCATTTACAATGCAAGTGTTCAAAAATCTTAGCTGAAGCTGCTTCCACCGCTTCTCACTATGGCATAAGCCACACTTCTGATTCTACTAATTTTTTTGCTTGGGGATCAGTACTCCCTCCTCAACCTCATCTGCCACAGGTGCTGCTCCCACCGCTACTTCCGCTCAAGGTTGACTGCCAGAACCATCCCTGAGCAGATTGCTGCTCAAGAGCCAGTGTAATTGCCATGGTCTGCTGTGAATGGCCAATAAGTTGCTGCCACCCCACCAACTCTTGTCTCTGGCCTTGCACTAATCATGTTAATTCTTTTTGTGGCTACAAATGGACTATGATGAATACTACCCTATAGAATCAATCCTGACTTCAATTTGATCATAATTCTTTACCCAGCCCCCAATTTGCTCCCTGACTGCCTTTCCACCCTTACAATGAATTCAAAACATAATGAACCTTTTATTAAAAAATTTTTGATGCAGCCTCTGCCACCACTAACTCCCTACTCTGCCAAGCCATCCATACAGAAATCACGACATTATGAGAGGTTTTCTTATACCTAACTTCCCTGTAGATATCCATAAGGATGCCAAATTACAAATAAAAGACCTAACATTTTCAGCTAGCCATACATGCTTTGACGCAACAAGATTTTTGCTCTATACCCTAAATTCTCCAAACCTGCCAAAGCATTAAATCCTTTAATTCTGTGCCCACCCTTATTACATTTACTGAATTTCAATTCCCCCAATATGTAGAAGCAAAGCACACTGATGGCCTCATTGATGAGGAGAACCCCCACATTTTTCTCCTTCTTCCACATGTCATGATGCTCCCACCCCTCTTATGTCCACCTTTAACCGCCACCTGAAGCCAGTGCCATACAAAAACCCTTACCCCCACTTTCCCTTCTAGAATGGATGCTTAGGCTAATGACAATCACTATTATAGGAAAATTTTATCTTATCATTCATTTTTTAGCACACTGTAGATAAAGATGGCGTAGAGGACCCCCTCTTGGATTAGGGCACCACTAGTGCTAAAAAGTGTCTTAAGCAATGTAGAGACAGGGTTACCCCTTCCATCTAATTGTATCCCTACCAGAAAAGAAAAATAAATGAATCTTAAATTGCTACAGAGCTTAAGGAGATACAAACATTGGGACTGATTGTACGCTCATATAGCCCATGGACATCGCCTCAACTACTTTTCTAAAAAATAAGTAAGTCACTGATTTGTTATAGATTACCAAAAGCTTAAAACGCTAATTAAGAAATACAGCTATCTAATTGCCTCAGATTAGCAACGTGCTACCCATCCTATCCAGAGCTCATTATCAAATATGATGAATCTTACCAGAGGGACTGGCAGATTGAGCTTTATGTCAGGTTTCAGGCCAAATTGTACGTCTAGCTAATACTGTTGTTGGGGACAAACCTCAAACTAAAGACTCAATTACTTTTCTATTATGAAGTTTTAACCTAAACTAAAATTTTTGTCCAAAATTCTTCATGATCATCCCTTAGCTAAAAATTAATTTTTATTATATCAGGGTTTAACCTGATACAGACGATCATATGCAACAATCTATAATAGTAAATTAATGCCGCAGAAGCCCCAAAAAGTGAATCAATATTGATCTTTGCTTGGAGGCGCTTAGCAAGTATCCCCTGAAGTTTAATCCTTGATTTCTATTTTAAGATCAGGTTAAAAAATAAACTGGGTTAATTTTCTGTCTGTCAAACTTTTTTCAGCTATAGCTATTATATAGCTTAACATTGTATACTTGAACTCTTCTTTCCGATTACTATCACTTTTAGTAATATGATTCAATTCAAACATTACAATTTGATAATCAATACCAAGTGAGATGAGTATGAGTAATAAAGCAAAGAGATGGGCAAACATGGTAAGTGGCAGTAGACCTGGACCTGCACCGCCCAAAGGTACCAAACGCAGAGGTACAAACAAAAATTTCAGCAAAAACAAAAAACCCAAAGTGGCGCCCCCCCCCAAAGATTTCATAAATTTTTAGTAAAATAATGCAATTATATGTGAGTATCCCATTTGCAACCACTGTCATCGGTGGAACATGAGATATGAGTTTTCCTGTGTGTAGAAACACCAACAATGTGGCAAATGGTTGGCGAAGCCCAACTTAAATTTTTCCCACATGTGGTATATATAACAACCCATACTATCCACAAAGGTTGGGTAGACCTTGGGTTTAAAACCACAGAAGAAGCAAATGAAGCAGCGAAGGTCATAGTGGTACTCAACCTTCCTGACAGACAGCATTTGGTATCAACCAAACGCACACATTAACAAAATCAAAAGATATTTTCATAATCTTTGATTACCTTCTGACTACATTGACACGCATAGTAGTCAAAAGGTATCTCTGAGAAGGCTTGGAAGCCTACGGAGAAATTTAACAATTCAAGATGCAAAAATTCCAACTGATGCTGTCCCTTAGTACTGGGAAGACAATCGCAATTATTTCCCTGAACCAGAAGATAGTGGAGGATATCACAAAATCCCCCACATCGCATCCTTCACCATTGATGGGAAAAAAGTCCCAGCTGTTCCAAACAGCAGTGGAGAGTGCATCCCCATATGCAACCACTGCCAGGCCTTTGGGCACAAAATTCTTGCTTGCCCCATAAAAGAAGGCTTGAGAGAAATGGAATTCTGTGAGGAGTAAATGGGTGAAGATGACTCAGAGTATGGCAAAATCACGGATACAACACAGGCATTCAAATGGGGAGAACACGGGCAATATAAAAATAATTGACCCAATTTCCCTGAAAGAATGAAAAATAGCCAAATAAGCTCACAAGCTGGCCACAGCCAAGGAAAAGGTCTCAGCGGAATCATCCATATTGCTGGAACAGATCCAGGAAGACATGGATGAATTTAAATCAATGGACCAATCAAACCTCATGGAAAACCAAACACCCAATCCAAACTGTTTAAATTTGGCAGAACCTTAATTTAAAAATTAAATGCAACAAAACTGGGGTTCAGCGCACCCACCAAATTGTGGAACATAACCCAATTGAGAAGGAAAATAAACAATGAAATGCAAGAAAACAATGCACCCATAAAAGAGCATACAAAATCACTGCAATGATAAATTAAAACTAAGCAAAGCAAGAAAGGAGCAGAAACAGCGGCAATAAAAGGGGCAGAATACGACTAACTCCTATTATGATTATGCTCTCCACAGCAGAGGCGCATTGGAGAGTAATGTGAGCAAGGGAGTGGGGCTGGGGGGCCCTGCTAACCAAACCTGAGGCGCATCAGGCATCTCAGTAGAGATAGGGATGCTGAACATAGTGGGACTCAAGGCCTTAACGTCCCAGGCCAAGAAGTTGAGTCTCATGAAAAACCCACCTGTGGACATCCTGACAGTATAGGAAACCCACTGTCCACAGGGAGGGAAGGAGGCATGGGAAATCATGCTCCTCCCAACAATATCATTTTGGTTATAACACTGTGGGGTAATAGTATGCGCAAAACAAAAACTTTAAATTTATCAAAAAAATTTGTTCCTGGATGGCCGTGTACTCACTGTAACCTTCTATGGGCACACTGAAATGCACACAATAGCCAGTGTAAACGCATGAACTGTGCACCTGACCAAAGAGAATTTCTAGTGGCTCTAACACAACTAAATCTACCAGTAAGCACTTTTATCATGGGAGATATGAACTGCTGGATTAACCCAGATACTGATCAATGGCCATTGTTGGGTTTCCCCAAGATGCGCTAGCTGGTGCTAATGCAGGGGAACCCAACAAGTAGGCTGACTACTAGGGGCTGGCGTCAGCCAAGAGGACAGGGGCAGCTCTGGACGTGGCAATGGACGAGACTCTGTTCATTTAGATAAATTAACTTAATAAAATATGTAAGATGAAAGAGATCTTGAGAATGGAAGTATTTTATTAGGATTATAATTAGGGATATTTATAGGGTATTAGGGGACACGTGGCTCTAGGATCGTCATGGCCCTGTCCAAGTAGGGTTTCTCCTGGCCTTCTGGATCGCCCACTATTCTGACTCTTACTTAGATCAAGCCACCCATGTGACCAGGTCAGGTGAGATCCCAGGTCACATGTCTCAGGGAATGGGATTGTACCATTTCCTCGAATTTGGGGTAACTTATACCAAGCCCCAAATTTTAATATACTTGTAGATTCAACTCTTATTTTCGAATCTAATAATCCATCTAGTTCTTTACACCCTTTGAAGGGGGATGTCGATCCTTCCCCTGGACAAGGCTTACACCTAACCTAGGGAAAATCCCAAAAGAGCCCCCTCCAAGCCTTGGCCTAGGGGAGCAAGTTGTAGCCTGAGGGTCGGAGGACTTGAGCTTGAAGGCATACGGAGCCTCAGGTGAAATGCAGGCCAGGTCAGTGATAGTGCCTGGTGTGGTTAGGGTTTGAAGCTAGAAAAAACATCAGCTAAGGCCCTCATAGTTGACTTGGAGGTCTTGGGTGTGAATAGGGTTTGAAGCTGGATAAATTCAACAGCTAAGGCCCTAATAGTAAATTCAGATCGCTCTTTGAGAAAGTTGGCTTTGAGCTCCTTGATCCGCTATTCGCTGCTATCTGAGCAATTTAGTTTTTCATAGTGGCTGGCTTTGAGCTGCCATTTGGTTTTGAGGTCAGTTAACTCCAGCCTAAGCTGCGAGTTGTCAAATTGTAAGTATTTTGATCCAGTCAGTCTTGTCCTGGATTTCTGACTTGGAGGCCATCAACTCCGCCTCCATCTAAGCCATCTGTTCATACATCTCCTGCACCATCTTGGCCATGTGGGCTTAGGCCTCTTCGAGCTTTCAGTTCATCTCAGTTGTCATTCAAACCTGGCATCTGGCGATCACCTTATCTGCTAGCAGATTCAGGTAAGGCTCAGGGAAAAAGTTGTTGACAGTGGGTAGCACAGGTGAGCAACCCCACGAGCTTGGAGGATGGCCTGGTGATGGTAGGGCATGGCCCCCTGAAGGTTCATCTTGGGATTGGGGCGAGCAAATCCCACTCCTAACCAAAAGTGAACCATGCGATAAGGTTTGAGAAGAAACTGCAAAGTGGGTCAGAAGGCTGGCAATGGTAGTGAAGGTGATATCAGCTGGTTTCTTGAGCTTTGCTTTTTTTTGACTCTCATCTTCATTGGGATTGGCGCTATCCCAAATGGAGAGTTGAACTGGGTCAACTAAATTAGTTATTTTATCATTATTTGGCTCAATCTTGGGAGGGGCGCCATCGAAATTAGAAAGTGGTAGCATTGCTGGAAAGGAGTTATTGAACTCCGCTATTCCTTGACTCTCATCTTCATTGGGATCAACACTATCCCAAATGGAAAGTTGAACTGGGGATTTTAGATTTTTAGTTGTAGTAGTTTGAAGCCCAATCTTGGGTAGGGCATCATCAAAGTTGGAAAGCAATAGCATAGCCAGAAAAGAGACATTGAGCCTATTCTCAATAATGTGGTGGTAAGTCCCAGGTATTTTGCCTGGCGCTCAAATCAAATCATCACACCAATTGTGTTTTAGGCTTCCTGAAAATTTTTTAAGCTCGTCGAGATTGGAACTTGTTTCTTGACTTATACCAACTTTGAATGGAAGGTTTCAGTTTAAATCATTTAAATAAAAATAATAGTTAATATTAAAATTAATTATTTTTGAACTTTGAGCACTTGAATCATTTTGATTTTCACTCTTCAACCAAAAGATGAGTTGTAGCTTGGCCAATTTTTTCTCAATTTTGTTCAAAGCCGAAAGGTTTTGAACACAACCCTTTCATCACAGTAAACTGGTCCTAGCACCCAATAGTCATCCCGCTGGGTGATGTCCTCAAAGGCTTCTTCTCTCCAAGCATCCCACATCCTCTTAAACCGCGATGCTTGGTCCCTGTGATAATTATTGCCTTCAATAATCTTTTTATTTTATGATGCTTTCTTTTTGGCTCAAGTTAATCATTTTTAATTCTTCAGGCGTTTTTAACAGGTCCAGCAAGGGCTTCAGCTGACTGGGAGCTCAGAAGCAAACAAAGTCTTTGGGGGCACACTCAAAGGACTTCCTTGGGAATTTGGACCCAACTGTGGCAGGGTCTTGGCCACCCATCGAAAGTAAGTGAGAAGATCAGCGTCTGGCGTGCTCACGGTGGGTTCATTATCATCCAAGGTTGAGGGTAGCACCTCAGGGCACGCCAGAGAAGCGCCCCTGTAGTGAGCACCAGTTGTCAGGTTTCCCCAAGATGCGCTCGCTGGTGCTAATGCAGGGGAACCCAACAAGTAGGCTGATTGCAAGGGGCTGGCGTCATCCAAGAGGACAGGGGCAGCTCTGGATGCGACAATGGATGAGACACCGTTCATTTTAAAAAATTAAATTCAATAAAATATGTAAGATGAAATCTATCTTGAGAATGGAAGTATTTTATTAGGATTGTAATTAGGATATTTATAGGGTATTAGGGGACACGTGGCTCTAGGATCATCGTGGCCTCATCCAAGTAGGGTTTCTCCTGGCCTTCTGGATCGCCCACTATTCTGACCCTTACTTGGACAAGCCACCCATGTGACCAGGTCAGGTGAGATCCCAGGTCACATGTCTCAGGGAATGGGATTGTACCATTTCCTCGAATTTGGGGTAACTTATACCAAGCCCCAAATTTGATTTACTTGTAGATTTGACTCTTATTTTCGAATCTAATAATCCATTTAGTTCTTTAAACCCCTTGAAGGGGGATGTCGATCCTTCCCCTGGACAAGGCTTACACCTAACCCAGGGAAAATCCTGACAGCCATACACAATGGAGGTACTACAAGGGCAAGTGGAACTTTGCATACTAAAGACCACCCTAGGTCTATATGAATTATTATGAAAAAGGCTACCCATACTACAAAAAATGACACGCCCACATGTTCACAATGGTGCACTTATCTCTATGTCATGGATAGATTGATACTCACACCAGTAATTTTCCATCACAAAGTTCAAAAATTTAAAACTACAAAAATCAAATTTTTCGACTATCAGCTAGTTTTGGTGTCATACAAACTGGCGGAACCAAGTACCCAAGCTCCCAGATGGTACAGAATACGCACAGAATGTTTAGCTGACTCAGAATTTCAATCCTGGATAGAGGAATATCCTCAACCCAGGATTGCCAAACAACTTTCTGCTTAGACCCACTAACTACCTGGGAAAATTTCAAAAAATCAACAACCCAACAAGTCAAACATACAAAGTCTAGAAGACACAGGGCAGCTTCAGCCATCATCAAGCACACCTTGGCAGAAATCAACCACCTAGAAAACAACGTCTTACGCACAGGGTACAGCCCTGGATGGGGTCACAGATGGGCTGAAGTTTCTGTTCAGCTAAACACCCTGATCCACAAACAACAACACCATGTTGGAGTTCAATACAGAGCAAAAAACATAAAAGATGGGGAAACTTGCTTGAGTTAATTTTTCTGCTAATTCCACGCCTGGAAAAATATGATAGCTTGCACACAGCTCCAATGACCAGACAAATCCATAGCAGAAACACCTGAAGAAGTCGCAACCAAAGTGCACAGGTTTTATATGAACATATATAAATTTGAACTGGTTGAACCAGAAAAAATCGAAAAATTCCTTGTAAGCGCACATATTGACACTGCAACCCAAAATAATAATTTAATCAACTTAATATTGCGCGATGAACTATGGGAAGTAGTATGCGGTGCACCAAGAGGAAAAATGCCCTGGACCTGATGGGATTTCCTATAAATTTTACATAAAATATTTTACTAACATATCTAATATTTTCTAGCTTCCATGAAAAGGTGTATTATGGAAACATGCCTCCTACCTGGAGGCAAAGAAGCCTACACTGTCACTTTGTTCAAAAAAGGAAACAGACTAAACTTGCCAACTGGCGCCCAATCTCCCTAACCAACACAGATACCAAAATATTCACAAAAATCATGGCCAAATGACTAGGAGAAATTCAAACTGACGAGATATTTCCATCACAATATGGATGTGTTCCAAGAAGATCCATATGGGACAACATCCACACAGTTACAGATGTCTGCCAGTCCAAAACCTCTGGAGCGCTTGTCCTCTTGGACCAACAGAAGGCATATGACTGGGTGAACCGGACCTATCTTAGGGCCTGCCTTCAAAAATTCAAACTCCCAAATAGATTCATAAACTGGGTGATGATGTTCACAGAGTCTGCTACCATGGCTGTGCGTGGAGCAGGCTTCTTATCTAACCCAGTCATCCCACAGAGAGGACTTAAACAAGGAGACCCCTTAAGCCCTCTGTTTTACAATTTTAGCCTGGATCCTCTAATCTGAAATACAAACACACTTTTCAAGGAAATCAATGTAAAGGGCCAACTCCATTCGAAATGATGGCCTTCACTGATGACTGTGTGGTGGGAATATCCAACAATCAGGATTCTAAAAGAATTGAGAATTTGATATAAGATTACTCAGCAATAAGCAACGCATCAGTTAACACTGAGAAAACGGAAATCATACTCCTGTGAAAATATCAGACCTATTGGACGCCATCTACCCAGGGCCAACAAACTAACACAACATTAAGACTCCTCACCAGACATAAGAGGCGAAAACCAGCAATAACCCCACTGAAACTTCCCTTCACTAACAAGACAACAGCTAACCCTGTTCGTCAATTGGGAGTATGGCTGGAAGCAGGGGGTTACGCTAACTTCATGATGGAAAATCAATTATTGGACAAAATAACAAAACGCATTGCCTCCTTACATGGACATCAAACATGTTTAACAGGAAGGGTCACAGTAGCCAACTCTATGATTCTATCAATCATATGGTTTATGGCCCATGCAATTGCTTTCTCACCAACATTCTTCAATACAATCCACGCCCTATTACAAGGATATCTCTGGTCCAGCCGCAACCCCCCTGTATGCCTTGAAACCCTATTTGGCTTTAGAAGGAATGGAGGTATGGGGCTTACTAATTATGTAAAACAAGCGACCCATATACTAGGATCCTGGATAGCTCAGGTGACTAGCCCAGATCTTCCAGATACACACTTGGCCAGAAAAGCAAGATATAACTTCACATGTGCACTCCAATTAAGAAACCCAAATCACACAAACACATTAATCAAGTATCTGGCAACTCATCCTACAGCTGCAGGACCACACGGCACTCCTGCACATTTTAAATTAATACTCCTAGCCATGAGAAGAGCGAAATGGCGGATCCACATAAGCGGCCAAAAAAGTCACCAAGGCCGCCCAAGGCCAACTCACAGACAGGAAATCAATGACCAAATAGTCACAGACAATATAATATGCAGAATCTGAGCATTATAATCAGGATAGACTACCTGGACCATATGGATATATCATACAGCTTGGAGACTCAAAGAAGAGTATGGAGATACAAACATCACCCTCTACTCCAACCCAGGATAAGAGCACATGTATGAAAGTGCATGAGGATACCATACCAAACAGCAGAAAGGTCAAATGCCACTCACACCTCATTTGCAATATGTGGTCAGTATAAAAGCTTAGAACACCGTTTAGAACAATGCCCAACATCAGTGGCTGTATGGAAAGAGGCATGCTCCTATTCCACCAGAAAGTATACAATCATTCAGCCTAGCAAGGAACATGTTCGCTATAAACATGGACTCTCCTATCCACCCATCCCTCAGGGCGTTAATAGTTGCAATAGCACTATGGACAATCCATACAATATTACTGGAATCGTTTAAAGGAGCAGCGCCTACAATCCAAGAAGCCATCAATCGTTTCCACAGCCATATATTGGAACATTTCCAAGCATGGCTGTTTGGGCACATGACCCCACATAACAAAAGGACAATCAACACATAGTTCTCCGTATGGTTATTAAAGGTTGATCCTTTCCTTCACACATGCTACACCCAATAATAAGCCAGCATAACCCCCTTCCATACCGTCCTAATCTTGGAGTCCTGGAGACAACAAGAGGGACATTGAACCCTCTGGGATGTCAGTTTATTATCAAATTTAATTAGTTTATCCCCACTATATTGGAAGTGCTTATCCTTTGGTCAACCTTCCCTGAATAAATATAACATTGTAAACTTGTTAAATTAAGAAAGTCTCTTCTGAGTTTTATACTTAAAACAGTACATAAAAAACTTAACTCAGGAGTCTTCAGAAAACTTAAACCAATTAGAGGTTGGTTGAATTAAGTACCCCATACTAGCAAAACTGGTGCACCCTACCAGGTAATTTCTGAGTATAGAGCAAATCACAACAATCATGTAGCCAGAATATAAAATCTGTTTTGTTAAACTAGAAATCTTTATTAAAAGGTTGTAACAACAAATTTTTGCAATTGAGTAGTGACAATATGAACTTTGAGATATGACCTTTATATAAAAAGAGAAATTAGGCATCTGACCCCAATTTACGCCACTAATATGGCATTAAATGCCATCCATGAGTGGTTTGACAATGTTAGAAACAATTTGAAAGGATTGTATCTGTCAGGTTTCACCAAGATGCACTCGCTGGTGCTAATGCAGGGGAACCCAACAAGTAGGCTGATTGCAAGGGGCTGGCGTCAGCCAAGAGGACAGGGGCAGCTCTGGACGTGGCAATGGACGATACTCTGTTCATTTAGGTAAATTAACTTAATAAAATATGTAATATGAAATAGATCTTGAGAATGGAAGTATTTTATTAGGATTATAATTAGGGATATTTATAGGGTATTAGGGGACATGTGGCTCTAGGATCGTCATGGCCCTGTCCAAGTAGGGTTTCTCCTGGCCTTCTGGATCGCCCACTATTCTGACTCTTACTTAGATCAAGCCACCCATGTGACCAGGTCAGGTGAGATCCCAGGTCACATGTCTCAGGGAATGGGATTGTACCATTTCCTCAAATTTGGGGTAACTTATACCAAGCCCCAAATTTGAATATACTTGTAGATTCAACTCTTATTTTTGAATCTAATAATCCATCTAGTTCTTTACACCCCTTGAAGGGGGATGTCGATCCTTCCCCTGGACAAGGCTTACACCTAACCTAGTGAAAATCCCAACAGAGCCCCCTCCAAGCCTTGGCCTAGGGGAGCAAGTTGTGGCCTGAGGGTTGGAGGACTCGAGTTTAGGGGCATACAGAGCCTCAGGAAAAATGCAGACCAGTTAGTGATAGTGCCTGGTGTGTTTAGGGTTTGCCCCCTGAAGGTTTATCTTGGTATTGGGGCGAGAAAATCCCACTCCCAATCAAAAGTGAACCATGCAACAAGGTTTGAGAGGAAACTGCAAAGTGGGCCAGAAGGTTGGCAATGATAGCATAGGTGACATCAGCTGGTTTCTTGAGCTTCACTTTATCTTGACTCTCATCTTCGTTGGTATTGGCGCTATCCCAATTAGAGTCAAACCAGGTCATCTGAATTATTCATTTTAATTAAATTTGGCCCAATCTTGGGAGGGGCGCCATTGAAATTGGGAAGCGATAGCATTGCCGAGAGAGTCTTTGAGCTTCGCTTTTTCTTGACTTTCATCTTTGTTGGGATTGGCGCTATCCCAATTGGAGAGTTGAACTGGGTCAGCTAAATTGGTTGTTTTATTAATATTTGGCCTGATCTCAGGAAAGGTGCCATCAAAATCAGAAAGTGGTAGCATTGCTGGAAAGGAGTTATTGAGCTCCACTTTTTCTTGACTCTTGCCTGCATTGGGATCAGCGCTGTCCAAAACTGAGAGTCAAACTGGGCATTTTAGATTTTTAGTTTTGGTAGTTTGAGGTCCAATCTTGGGAAGAGCGGCACTGAAGTCAGAAAGTGATAGCATAGCTGGAAAAGAGACATTGAGCCTATTCTCAACAGTGTGGAGGTAAGTCCAAGGTATCTTGCCTGGCATTCAAATCACATCATCAAACCGATTGAGTTTTAGGCTTCCAGCAAATTTTTGAAGCTTGTCAAGATTGGAACTTGTTTCTTGACTTATCCCAACTTTGAATGGAAGATTTCAGTTTAAATCATTTAAATAAAAATAATAGTTAGTATTAAAATTAATTATTTTTGAATTTTGAGCACTTGAATCATTTTGATTTTCACTTTTCAACCAAAAGATGAGTTGTAGCTTGGCCAATTTTTTCTCAATTTTGTTCAAAGCCGAAAGGTTTTTGAACATAACCCTTTCATCACAGTAAACTGGTCCTAGCACCCAATAGTCATCCCGCTGGGTGATGTCCTCAAAGGCTTCTATTCTCCAAGCATCCCACATCCTCTTAAACCGCAATGCTTGGTCCCTGTGATAATTTAATGCCTTCAATAATCTTTTTTATTTTATGATGCTGGCATTTTGGCTCAAGTTCATCGTTTTTTTAATTCTTCAGGCGTTTTTAACAAGTCCAGCAAGGGCTTCAGCTGACTGGGAGCTCATAAGCAAACAAAGTATTTGGGGTTACACTCAGAGGACTTCCTTAGGAATTTGGACCCAACTGTGGTGGGGTCTTGGCCATTCCATCGGAGATAAGTAAGAAGATTGGCATCTGGCGTGCTCACGGTGGTTTCATCATCATCCAAGGTTAAGGGTAGCACCTCAGGGCACGCCAGAGAAGCGCCCCTATAGTGAGCACCAGTTGTCAGGTTTTTTCCAAGATGCGCTCGCTGGTGCTAATGCAGGGGAACCCAACAAGTAGGTTGATTGCAAGGGGCTGGCATCAGCCAAGAGGACAGGGGCGGCTCCAGACGCGGCAATGGATGAGACTCCATTCATTTAGATAAATTAATTTAATAAAATATATAAGATGAAATAGATCTTGAGAACGGAAGTATTTTATTAGTATAAAAATTAGGGATATTTATAGGGTATTAGGGGACATGTAGCTCTAGGATCGTCATGGCCCCGTCCAAGTAGGGTTTCTTCTGGCTTTCTGGATGGCCCACTATTCTGACCCTTACTTGGATCAAGCCACTCATGTGACCAGGTCAGGTGAGATCCCATGTCACATGTTCCAGGGAATGGGCTTGTACCATTTCCTCAAATTTGGGGTAATTTATACCAAGCCCCAAATTTGATATACTGGTAGATTCAACTCTAATTATCAAATCTAATAAGCCAGCAAGGATTTACACCCCTTGAAGGGGGATGTCGATCCTTCCCCTGGACAAGGCTTACACCTAACCAGGGAAAATCCTGACAGTATCAACAATTAGTGCCATATAATCAAATAAATTTCAGCCCAAATACCAATGCCTCCCAGGACCAAAATGCACCCCCATGCTCTTCATCTCATCCAAGCACTTACCCCTCCAGGCAACTAGTATAAGCTTTCCTTCAAGGAAATTTTGATAAAGGGATTGAATCTTATTACTCTTTTTATACTGCTATGAAAGTGCTATGGAGGAAGCTACTGACTTTCAGCGGCTCAAAAACTTAAACAATCAAATCAGCCATGCAACGCAAAGTATAATGGTTCCCCATTTATTAACTTGTCACACTTGGGTTGACGCAATTGTTGACCTGCGTCAGAATTGGTGAGTGATTTAACTTTTGCAAATCTAAAACAGGCATTTATGGGATCAACCTAAGAGACCAAGTAATCACTGAGTTTGTCCACCAATTCTTACTTGATGCGCAAACTTTAAACTCAGAGGATTGGCTAATTTTAGATGATGGTATTACAGCTTTATCAGCTTATAAAGCCATGCCAATATTCAGCTATATCAAAAAGTGGTTAATTATAATGTGCCCTTAATGTTGCACCTTATAAAGCATTTTTTAAAAGTTCCACCTGATCTCCTTAAGCTCGCAGAACTTTTCAATCTGACCCTATAGTTTTGATAACCAGACTAGCAATATTTCCTCTTAAAGCAGTTGTCCCAAAAAATTCTACAACTACTGCAAACGCTCCAACCACATCATTGACTGCTGCTATCATTGCTCCACAAAATAAGTTAGCAAAAGATATGTCAGATTAAGTAAGAGGATCACACTGCTGACAAACCCCTAAATGCCTCAATTTATTAGTTTATACTTGTTACTTCCAGCTGCTTTGTATTAACTGCACCAGTTTAAGTCAAAGTGAGACTTTAAATAAGAAATTAATAACTTAAAATTTTCTGTATTTTGTATTGGACAATTAATGCAACAAATTAAAACAGTCAGCTCTGCTAGCAAAATTCAGGCTTTACCAGATTTAAAGTTTTAGAAAATTGAGAAGCTTAAGTCTGGCCTAGGCAAAAACCCCTGCTAGCCTCTCTCAGATACCCTCTGACTGCCTTCTAGAGGTTAATTCCCAACTTGGATCCTCATCTGTATGGGTAGAAGTAGTAGTTCATAAATTTGCATTTTAGCTATTATAGACACCAGATCCCTTATTAATATCATATTCTCCCAGCTAATTAATAAATGAAATGGCCCTGACCTAACCTACAAGTTTAATATGGAACTATGGGAGTTCTGTCCACTAAAGCAATTGAAGAATACTCCACTCTGACTCTGAGGTCTGGAAAGCTTCTTATTACTACCCTTTTCATTTCTCTATAAGCAATAATAATAACTACTCACTAGAGCCCAATTAATAAGAGAACTCATTTGTACAATAAACCACATGGAGCAATACCTCTTACTTTTATTTCAGTGTGCACTACTAGTGTTTAATCTCCTAATCAAAAATAAGAGTGTTCCAAAGGAGAGTACCTGCCACATAGAGTATCCTACTTCTATCTGTTGGATAAAGCAGCAGATTCTAGGGCTTAAAACTAAGTAGTTCCACAATACACTAAATGAAGCGTATGGAATGCCTCTTTCACATCTTTATTTTAATATTATGCATCCAGGTTCTCAGGTCATAATATATACTCAAGTTAGGTTCAGTCCCTCAAAATCATGTTTTAAAGGTATATGGAAACTCCAGTCTTCTATCAAGAAAGCTTTGACCTGCCCCAGAATTTTAGACAATGTTCATGATAAATACATCTCTGTTTCATAAAGAAATTTAACCAAACTGGCTTTACAAACCCCCCAGTATACAATAATCGCCTATGTGAAACCATGTCCTATTACCCATTATTATGTAAACTCATTAGGAATTGTGCAAGATTTACTATTGATACCCAACAACCATTACCATGGTTTAAAGCAAAATTTGGGATAGACCTACTCCCAATGAGCGTCAAGATGTAGTTGCCATTCTTTAAGAATATAAAAATCTTCTAAAAAAGGGACCTAGCACTTATGGAAAATGTTTGTGGTTATTTCCAAGTTAAAAGGAGGATAATCTCCCCTTTAAAGCTTGAGCTTATAAAAAAGCCTAAAGTAGAAGAGGCTCAAGTAGCACTTAAGTTAAAACAACTCTTAGATGCTGGACTACTGTTACCCTCCAAAGACCATTGGGCTTCCCTGCTGGTATTAATCCAAAAAAGGATGGAGGACGTTGAGTTGTCATGGACTATTGCTGACTAATTTTCATGACTTGAAAAATATTGTTATCCTCAACACATATAGATAAGTCTCTAAATATATGGCAAGATCAAAGTACTTTTTGGAATTAGATCTCACCGAAGGTTACTGGCATATTGATAATCCCCTGAGGATCGCAAAAAATGTGCCCTTATCTCTAGAAAAGGGCTTGACAATCCTTCCCAAATGCAGCAAGGGCTATGCAACGATCCTGCTATTTTCAAAAAGCAAGGGATGGATTTTTAGGAGATTAAAAACGGTCCTGCATGCTACTCTATCTCAATGACATTTTTTGTCTTTTTGAAAATGCTCACCGCCCATCTAGCTCATCATAGGGAATTTTTTCAGCGACTAAGACAAACTTCACAAAAAATTAAAGCCTTGCAAATGTTCCAATTCCAAAAATATAATGAATATTTGAGACATGAGGTAAGTCAGGTAGTAACATTCCATATGGACAATAAAGTTAGAGCCATCTCCAAATGTTCCCTCCTAAGTTTCTCTGAAATGTCAGGTTCTAGGAATAGTTAGATAATGTTGCAGATTCGTTTCTCATTTTGCAGATACATCCACCCCTTGGTTTAGTTTTAAAAAAACGAATTTCTTTCCAATAAGAAGAAAGGAAGCACCAGACTTTTGATCTATTGCATATAGCTTTACCCATTCTCCTGTTCTCATGCATTCCAACTTTAACAAACTAATTTTGTTGTTTGCTGATGTAGCTATATTGTAATAGGAGCTAGATTATCCCAAAATAATGAAATTTTAGTGGATCATCTCATTGCTTTATAAAGCAAAACTTTACCCAAAACTCAAAAAATTTATAGTTTGAAACAACTAAAATGTCTTCCTTTTTTGCTAGCTATCAAACAATTCCAACCATTTTTGTATGAGGAACCACTTCACTATAGTTTAATGATCTTACCTCATTGCAATGACTTTAGCAGATAAAAGATCCTAATGAGTGTTTATCACTTTGGGCTTTAAAGTTATAAAGCTAGTTTTCTCTAGCTTAAACCTCCCTGGTTTAATTCAAGAAACGTGGATTTCCTGTCCATGTTACCTGATCTAAGTTTAACTGACTTAAAAATTGCCTCTATGATCTATTAAGCCATCCTTGACTGTGAAAAGATCATTACACGTTTTTAGGGAGCTAGAAAAAGATTACTATGCATCCAAACCATGTTGGTAACCATTACAAACTAAAATAAAAACAATAGTTACCTTATATATTGACTTCTGCTCACACATATGGTATACTAAAAGGCAGCTGAAATTTTGTCAATAAGTAATTTAGAAATCAATCAATGGCTCAAAGCCCAGAGCTATTAGGAGGTGATGCTCCCTAAATCCATAATGTGCATGTTTAATGGCTAATGTGTAAGAAACAAGTTGGTCCTACTCCTCATCCATAATTTTAATGTTTCCTCATACTATTTACTTTCACATGATAAGCATAAAAGTTGTGAGAAGTTTACCTTAAGCCTCAAATGGCCATCAACTTATTATGCTGGCTATCAATCATTAACAATATAAATCATGCCATATTCTTTCCCTAAGCTTATCAAAAGCTACCACTACTTTTCTATATAATTGTATCACACCAAACTTGGATGTACTACATAAACCTCTCTGATAATGGACTAAATCTTTGATCCTCGCTAGTGCAATAAAACAAGTTGATGAAGACCACTCATGAGTTTTCCACCACTTACCATCCTGCAATCAATGGGATGATAGAGTGAGTAAATGCTACATTAACCTCAACCCTTTGTAAAATGACTTTGACTGACCATCTATATTAGCCTCATTACTATCCATTAAAGTCCTAGCCTAACAAATCTACTTACTATTGGATTATTAAAAAGTCCTTCTCTCAAGCATCGTGTGGAAGGAATTCCAAATTGCCCTTTAAAGGTCAGTATAAGTTTGATAAAGCCTCCTCAATGATTTTAAAGCTACAATTAAGGTAATCATCGATAAAATCATATGGCTTCAGGCTTTAGCTTTGGAAAAATTTTCTGCTACCATCTCCAGAGAGATAAATTAGTTTGTTGAGAAACGTGACACCTTGAATACCTTAGAGTCTGGTGATTTGGATCTTTTTACTATCACCAGCCAGATGGAAGAGACAAAAATTGGGCTCCAATTGGTCAGACCCCTATAAGTCATTTATAAAGAGTGGAATCAAACACTTAATTGTCAAAATTTGCTCAAAAATCTGAGGTAAACTGAGTATATAGCCAGTTCCTGCGATCTTTTTACTCCCTAAGTCTTGATCTGGAATGGGCGTTGTCAGTTTTTAGTTCAATACAAACATTTGTTAATACTTTTTAGAAATCAACCACAAACTAAAAGTTCAATTACCTCTTATAGTGGGTTTTAAACGCAATTATAAGAAATAGACTCTAATTTGTTGGAGATCATCCCCAAACTAGAGATAATATCATACAATGTCAGAGTCCAAAAATGATCTAGACAATCATATGCTACAATTTTAGAATAGCAAATTAATGCCCCAAAGCCCTAAAGAGCAAATCAATATTGATCTTGGCTTAGAGGCGCTTGGCGAATATACCCTAAAGTTTAATTCATTTTTTTTTAGTACTAGATGGTCCCAACCCAAGGGGGGGGGATTCATCGATGTTTATTGAATTACGCCTGGGCTCCTAAGAGCCTGAGGCGAGGGAAGGGGAGGGAGGAGGCATCGAGAAAGGGAGGGGGTTTGCGCGCCAGAGCCGTGCTGCAGTGACAACTGAGCGGGGGAGGGTTGGCGACATAGTGCAGACCTTCAGGGCCATCTCAAAGTGTACCTGAAAGTGGGTGATCATGTGTGGAAGGGTCCACACCTGCTGGTCAAAGGCAGCACGAAGGAAGGAGTTATGGATGGTCCAGATGGCTGTGGCATAGGCGAGGACACGGAGGGGTCGGTGGCAACCAGGCAATGTCTGCTCAAACATGAGGTCTTGCACAGGGTGTCCAGACCAGGGCTGAGCATGGAGGAGCGCGCGGGCCTTTGGCCAAAATGCGGCGACACCTGGACAGGTGAAAAAACGATGGAGGTGGGAGTCAATAGGCTCCACACAGCGGGGGCAGCTTCGGTGCTGGAAGGTAGGGCCAGTCCGGTCCCCTGTCCTGTATGAACAGTGGAGCACTCTCCATAAGGTGTTGGACACCTTTGCTGACAGGATGGGGTGATAGACGTCCTTCCACAATTCCTTAAGGTCAAATCTCACGGAGGGAGGGAGGAGCTCAAGGAGTCTTGGGCGGATGGGAGGACGATCTTGGGGGTTGAGGCGAGTTGTGACAACTTGTCCATTGTGCACAATTGCATGGCGACGTGGGCTGAGGCCAGGGCCTTCCCTTCTGTATGGGAAGGCATGGTGGATCCGCGCGCCTACTCGTTTCAGGGCAAGGAGAGCCTGGTTCCAGTAGGGGGATGAGGATGGTTTTAGGCGATGGCCTGGGTGGTTTGTGAGCCACTCCCCTAATGAGGTCAGAGATGCTCTAGGAAGACCCAGAGCTGCTGACACTGACTGGCGGAGGGCGGGCGCCCATTGGGGCATGGGGGTCGCGTCCCAGCAGACAATCGGCCATAGGAACTTCAGGAAGATTGTGGTGGCGTGGGATCGCGTGTCCAGAAGCCCTAGGCCCCCTTCATTACAGGGTCGGGCAATGGTTGAGAGGGCTATTGGTGGATGGTTTGAGCCCCAGATCCAACAGCGGAGGAGTACATTGAGCCGCGTATAAAAGGCATCTGTGAATGGGCAGACGTGCGCTAGGAACCAGACTTTGGAGAGGAGGAACACATTGGCCATCAGAGCTCGACCATGGGGGTGATGTGCCGCCGGTTCCAGCTGGTAATCCTGGAGTTAACTGCTGCAAGGAGCAAGTCCTCATTGTCTTTTAGCGCAACTCCTTGTTGGTTGGTGAGAACGCCCAGGTGACGGAAGGTACCGCGCTCAGGTTCAATACCAAATGGTGGGGGGAAGGTGGGGGAGCCGACCTGTACAACTGTTGTCTTGGAGGTGTTGACCATGGCGTTGGACGCCTTGGTGTACCTCTCAATGGTCACAGCAGCGAGGGCAACATCCCCAGGGCAGCCAAATGCAATGGCAGTGTCATCTGCAAATGCCATGGTGCGTGTGGGGGCTTTACCTGGGACCAGAATCCCTGTTAGCTTGTCCTGTAAGGAGGCCAAGAGGGGGTCAAGGGTGATGTTAAAAAGGATAGGGCTCAGGGGGTCCCTTGCCGGAGACCTTGTCCAACTGGTACTGCCACTGTAAAACCCATTGGCGCCAGAACTCTGGTGTGGAGCTGGTCATAGAGCGATGATATCCAGCGCCTAGCTGCGGGTGGGAGATGGAAGCGGGCCAGGGAAGCATCAATATACTTCCAGGCTACCCGATCATATGCTTTCTCCATATCCAGAAGAGCCACAAAGCCATTCACCTTACGAGAGTTAGCAGTCAAAGTCACGTGAAGGTCATTATAGTTGTCCCATAACGACCTCCCCGGAATAAAACCGTACTGGGATGGGGAGAGGCGAGGTGACACCCATTTGGTGATGCGGTTGGCCAGAAGCTTCGTGAAGAGCTTGTGGTCTGTGTTGATCAACGCTATGGGGCGCCAGTTCGCCAGGTTCTCACGGTCTGACTTCTTGTGAATGAGGGTCGTGATTGAGCCTCTGGAGTCGGGGAGGACCTCGCCATTCACCAAGAGTGCAGCGAAGAGGTCGCGGAGGGTTCTGGCTATCACTGCAGGTTCCAGAAGGTACACCTCAAAGGGTATTCCATCTGGGCCTGGGGCTTTAAGCCGTGGGGATTTCAGAAGGGTTTCCATCACCTCCTGGATGGAAATAGGCGCCAGTAGAGCCTCATCAGCCCGTGGGTCAATGGGCGGCTCTGGAGCCCGCCACAGGAAGTCTTGGATGTCCGATGGGTCCACCTGGGTGGCATGGAAGAGGCTGGAGTAGAAGCGGTGTAGTTCCTGCGTGATTTTCTCCTTATCTGAAGTGGTTGTAGTGCCAATTTTCAGTGCAGTAATATCCTGCGCTGTTGACCGGGCTTTCTGTTTCTGAAAGAAGAAGCGGGTGGGGCGTTCCCATTGAGCATAGTAACGAGATGTTGTAAAGTTTGCTGCCCGTTCTTCCTGCAGTGTGAGCTCCAAGCGGAGTGCTTCCTGCGCCGCTTCCCAGTCTTCCAACCATCTGGGAGAGGGCGAAGGCTGGCAGTTTCGCTCTAGATGTCTGATTCTGGCTTCCGCCCTTTTGACTCTGGCGCGAGCTGCAGTCATCTGGGTTTTGGCACAGTTGTAAGCAACGCGGGTGATGCCCTCCTTGGTCACCGCCCATCTAGCCTTGTGGTCAAGCAGGTGGGGTGGGGGGAGGTGAGAGTCTCTCGGATGGTCATAGACAGCTTCTCCTTAGTGAAGGGGTTGTTAAGAAGAGCTGGGGCAACCCTAGGCCAGAACCTACGCGACGGTCTAAGTGTGGTGGTGAGGACAACGGTGAGTGACCTGTGATCACTCAGATGGTTGTCACGAGAGATGGGAGAGGAGACGCGGCCAATTAGCAGGGGGCCAATCAGTGCCATATCTATGCGTGACGCTGACTGGAAAGCTCCTCCATCATACTGGATCCTAGTCATGCAACCTAGGCCAGACGCGGAGGGTGGAAGCGCATCTATAAAGCCGCTCAGGCGAAGGAAATCCTGGAGGCGACTTGATCCAGGGCGTTCCTTTGCTGCAGGGGGGTAAGAGTCACCCTAAAGTTTAATTCATGATTTACAGAAAATAGAACTTCCAAATAACCTGGTTACTCATCTTTTTGTCATTTTTAAGCTATAGCTTTAGATAATATAACAATAGTTTTTTTAAACTAAAGTTTTTTCCATAGTTATATATCTAAAATCTCAAACAAAATAAGAATCCCTATACCTTAGTCTTTGGAAAAAAATAAATTGAGTTAAGAACTGTTGTATAAAATTCCCATACTAACATACTGAGAGTGAGCCAAATTTGAACTAATCATTACCAATGGTTTATTTGAACTAACTCAATTACCACAAAGGCTTTTCAACTCCATGGCCACTTCTCAATAGAAATGGATGGACTACCAGGTGATCTATGAAACGGACTAGCTCTTTTCAGTAGCTGACAAAATCGTTTGGTATTACCAACCAGTTAATTGTCCACAAACCACAAAGTACCCCAGCAAGAACTTTGGATGCTTGTATACTGCTATTAAGAGGGTGAATTAATCCTTGAAGTAGGGCTAAGAGGATGCTAGCTTTAACAGCGTCCCTTGCCCCAGGAGAGAGCAGAGAGGGATTCCACAAAAGTGATTGAGTTTAGTCTCATTTCAAGAAAAAGGCGTTCATAATAGTATATCCTGTTATTAAAGTAAGGAATTTAAATAGCTTTCTTTATAAAAATTTATTTAACAGAGACCAATTAAATACACAGATTTGAGAGATTAAATCTCTTCAATTTTAATTTAATTTGTCATAGGAAATGCGCTAGAACTGTCTAAGTATTATTAAATTAGCCATGGTGCAAGCTTAGAGCTTAATGAAAATTTAAACATATCAAAATTTGGCGTCCATTTCAAATTCAGGAGGCTATTTTAAGGCACAATCCTCAGGGATTGACTGATTTAAATTTTGTAATAAAAATGAAGCCCATCATTTGTTTATATATACCAGAGTTTTGAATGAAAATCAGGTGAACTACTCCATTTTCATTGACAATCCTCTGTTTTGGAACCCCTAGAAAGGGATCTCTTCAATTTATGGCAGAGACATTTTAGCTGAAAACTTGGATTATCAAAATAGTAAATCCTTTAATTTCTAAACCCTGGATCACTCAGATCCTTTAATTATATAAAAGGGCCTTCACCTACAACTAATTTGAGCACCAACTCTGTGTGTATATCTATGATGGAATTACTAACTTCATTATTGTTTATATTATCTCAAATTAGAAATATGATGGTCAGGAAAATAATGTACTGTCATATCGCCCCCTTTTGAGAAAAAACTCCTTGATCTTCTCAGGACGATGTCAACAATTCTCAGATGTTTTTCAAGCAGATTCCCAATGGGGTAATCTCTCCTTTTTACCAGAAATTTGCGGTGCTCAAATACAACTTACTCTCCACTTTTCCTCAACCTCATATCCAGGTGATTTACAAAGTGCAGGTTGGAAAGAAAAGGAATTCTCTGAAATGGCTATGTAAACAACTTAAAGATGAAATTTTAGATAGGGGTGTGCTCTTGCCCCTTCTGTTAAGGGTGACTTAGAGGCTACTGGGTTTACTTAACTGATCACCTTGTATGTTCCAGCCCTGACCTGGACCAAATTTGTTTTGTACAGCGTTGGTATTGTATTTCCAAGAGATAAATAACACATAGATTTCAACCTTTATTCTAAGGTTGATCCTCCTCTTATTGTTTGCCTTCCATTTCTGGGATTTTACTTACTTATCCAAACGTTGCTTAAGCAGTTTTGAGAACTCCTTGGAGGTATTGGTGATCTAGTCCTCTGTGGGTTTCTGCCCTCCCACTGAGGGGTCCCAGAGATCTGGATGATAACCATGGTTGGCAAAGAAAGGAGACATTTTGGAAGAAACATGGACTAAGTTGTTGTTTGGAACTAAGCTAGTATTAACCAATCCTTCCAGTCCATCTGGAGGCCTGACACATAGCAACATAAAGTATTGTTTAAGCATCTGCTTTACACTTTCTGTCTGACAATTTGATTGGGGATTTTCAAACAGAGAATTGATAGGGCTAGATCTATAGGTCTGCAAGTAGATGGTTCCAGAGCTTAAAAACAAAAATTATGTCCCCAATTAGAGATGATCTCCTATAGCATTCCATGGTGATAGATAACTTCCTCCAAAAACAAAGCTGCTGCCCCCTTTTAGAGATTGCATTAAACATGGAATGATTTCAGTGTACTTAGTTATCACTCAGCAAAAACTATTATTGATTACATTACCCTGGACTTAATTTAGAGACGTTATCATCCACATTAATGGATGACTAGGATTTTGTGGGCCTCTGCAGGGGCATCAACTTAACCATGGCGAGGATATGTTGAGGATTGACATGGTGTCAAGATAGGTAGCTGAGGGTAATAGTTCCTACAAAGCGTACCAGAAATGGATGGGATAGAATGTCCCGCAGATAGTAGATGGTAGGGAGAGCTGGGAATCCTAAATGTAGGGGCTGGTAAGTTGCTATAAGATTTGAATGGGTGACAAGGGACCTATTGTAATAAAACCAATGATCTTGATGTTGATGGCTGGAGAGGAGCTTGGTTGTGGGAATTTATATGACCACATTATCCAGCTTGTGAATTATTTAAGCTTCAATTAATTTACAAAAATTGGTTCATTTATTAAATTTAGCTTATTGATTAATCTTTGAGATGTCAATCATTTATTCCATCTCATCGGCAATAATCACCAATTAAATGGTTAAGTGTAATGCTCATAGGATTATATCCAATGATAATTACAGTTACAATTTGTTGGGGATTGTTGCTAACAATTTGAGGGGATTAAACTAACTTGAAATGGGTAATTGTTTGTGTGGAATCATCAGATTTGGTAGCTGATACGTAAATTGTAATTTGTATATGCTATTCCCCACAAATATCAGCTGGAGTATTTCCCACAAACATCACTTTTCAGTCAGCTAGGTGTGCCAAAATATCCCTTTTCTGTCAGCTAGGTGTGCTGAGATATCCCTTTTTGGCTAGGTGTGCTGAGAACCTTGTGAATATTCCTTTTCTGTTAGCTAGGTGTGCCAAGATATTCCATTTCTGTCAGCTAAGTGTGCTGAGAACCTCGTTGTTACCACGAGTACCCTATACTACCCCACAGTACCCCACATTACACCACTTTACATGTTTTACCTCATTTTTACCCTATAAATATTCCCTCTCTCTACTAATAAAAAACATCTTAGTACTATGAATATTTTATTATATCCAATTGTGGATTGTTTACTTCAGAGCGAAGTTGTAGGAAGTTTTCCCATCTAAGTGTCAACACCAGAGTGAGGCCAAAGTCACTTCAACCCTTTAAGATTGCCAGAGTAGGGCCAAAGCTACTCAATTATCTGAACTCAACTAGGCTAATTGTCTTCATACAATTAGTAAAATCATGTTTAGTCCCAGGATCAATAGTTAAGTGACCCTGTGCACAAGTAGAAACCCCGTGGTCTTTACATTGGTAAACAGAGGCTCTAGAAGTAGGCAAAGGAAAGAAAGAACTGGAGGTAAAAAAGTAACTTTGTTTAGTTAAAGGAGCAGATATTTATAGGCTATGTTTTCATCCTAGTTCTTTCAGGGTAATGATGTCCTCCACTGGCAAGATCATCAGCACCCTGATGTTGATCAGAGGGGAATCAACAGCAGGTTTACCTTTGACAAATTGATTAGGTGACATAGTATAATGCTCCATTGAGATGAGAGAAAATTTTGGAGAGGTATCATAGGTAGGGAAATTAGAGTGGTGATGAGTGAAAGCAAGTCAAAAACCCAACAACATCCCCCTCAAGGTCTTGCCAAGGGGGATGGCACTTGCTCAAAAAAACAGCTATAGATGCAATTAACTACAGTGCCAGTACCAGTAGCAGCAATAGAGTATTTAGGCCCCCTACAGTGTATTACCTAATAAGGACAAGACCAAGTGGCAGCAAGCTTGTGGTTCCTACCCCCAGTGTGATGGTGATAGAATAAGACTAAATCTTCTAAAGAGTATTTAGGGAGTGTAGGTTGGCGCTCATTGGCTTAAATTCTTCTCTAAATTGGTAAATTTTTATAGATTCATTAGCCATAGCTTGAAGACATATAATCTTATCAGTTAACCATCGCAGGGTAAACTCTACATTGCTTAAATTAGCTGATTTGAGGATAGTATGAAGGCTGGAAGGCAAAAGCAACTCCCACCCATAAAAAAACTTGGAAAAAGGACATCTTAATTATTTTGTGGTTGCTAACTCAATAGGCTAATAAGGCGCTATGGAGAAATTTATCCAATGCACAGGGTCTGAAGCAGCCAAATTTATTAGAATGGAAATTAATGTACCATTAGCATGATCTACTGCAGCATTGGATGGCAGGGTGATGGAGTCATGAAAAGGTGCTTTGTATCTAGCAGAAAAGTTAATTTATGAACTATAGAAGAGATAAAATTCATGCCATTGTCCAATCATAGTATCCATGGGCAACCATGATGGGAGAATACTTGTTAATACAGGAAGAGTTTGGTAGCTCTGGCAGTAGCATGAGGAAATGAAGTGGCCTCAACCCACTTTGTTGGGTGATCAATGACAAGGATAATATAGTGATGGCCATAGACAGCCACAGGCAATGGCCCTAAGACATTGATGCTAACAGTATCAAAAGGGACCCCAGGGGCTACAAGCTCAAACTAAAGTGAGGGTTGGATTTTTCCTGGGAACAGCAGGTTAAGCAAGTTTCTAAAACATCATGAATTGACTCAGCCATATTCTACCAGTAGCATTTGTATTTTAGCCACTCAAGGTTTTTCTTTATAGTTCCATGTCCAAGGATTTTATAAGCCTCCATGATAGTTTCAGTCAAAGCAAAGGGTGGAGATAGGGCAGAAAAGAGGTGCCAACCTGTTTTACTAAGATACCATTGGCAACTTTAGTGTTAGCAACATTATTCTTTAATTGGGATTGAACGTCTGGAGATTCTTGATGCCACAACCCAGGGTGAGGAGAAGCTCAAAAAGTCAATCCTCTTTGGGAATAGTTACATGTAAAATAGGGAGGCTGGATAACCTATCCACATTTTGATGAATGGCGCTGGCTCTTTGAACTATAGAAAAATCATGATTTTGGAGTCTGAGGGCCCAGCGAGCTAACCTCCCATCGGGATCTTTCATTTGACAAAGCCAACAAAGGGAGGAATGATTGGTTACAATTATAATATGTTCATCATACAAATAGGGAGGAAGTGTTTTATAGCAAGTAAAACTGCCATGCACTCATGTTCAGTTACCAAGTAATTCCGCTCTGCCTTGGTTAACATCTTGCTAAAATAAGCAACTGGATGGTCAACTTGGTCTGTGTCTAACTGGGAAAGGATAGCACATACAGCGGTGTCACTGGCATGAGTGAAGAGAACAAAAGGTTGCTCAAAGATAGGATGTATTAAGGTGGGGTCTGATAACAAGGCAGTGCATAGGGAATCAAAGGACTGTTGCTGTTCAGGGCCCAAAAGAAGGGCACATTTTTGTGTAGGAGTTCAACTAAGGGCTTGGAAAGGTCAGCGAAGTGAGAGATAAACTGGCAGTAATAACCCACCATTCCCAGAAAGACTTAGATGTTTCGTATATTTTTTGGAGCGGACATACATTCAATGGCAGAGACCTTATCTGGGATGGGGAGGATTCCTTGCCGTGTCATCTTGGGTCCTAAAAATTCCATTTCTTGTTCAAAAAAATTAAACCTGGTAGTCATGGGACTACCGGTAGACATGGAATCATGGGCAGACTTGTGCTTTGGGAATGAAGGGTTGGTTAAATAGTTCCCGAGATATTTAAGTTTTAGTGGAGCAATTTAGAAATTTTCGGCGCAAAAACACCCTCACGCAGACAAAGCCTAGAGGCGACTGAAGTCAGTTGTCGAAATTCTCAGTACTATTGGTGGAAGGGGGCCGAGTGACTTGATCACCTGACACCTGGTTTGCTGGGATTGGTTGAGCGGTTCGTGAGATAGTGGTATGCCGAAAGTACATTTGAAACATAACGGTCAATTTTCAGGAAACGTGCGAGTAAGACATTACATGCCTATGGATTCCATGTCAAAACCTGCCTAATTTGGTTCATCTATTTAATAAACTACATTTGGCAAGTTAAATTTTATTCGAGGTGGGCCGACCTGGGGATGATACCGCACCGATTAAGGGGAAAATCAAATGAATGGGAAAAGAGGATAAAATCCGGAAAACCTCCATGCACGGCGTATGATAGGCCAGGAACTCCATGGGAACTCCATGGACCGCATTTGCTATTCGCTAGCTTGGTTCGGGGCATCGGTGCGCAACGCCAACAGTCATAGTCGTCCCCTACCCAAAGTTCCTGTACCGGAATCAAACTCGGGGAGGCAGTGGTAGAGGTCTCTATTCTACCACAGGGGTATCCTCCCCTCTTGGCAAGTTAAGTAGAAGTTGATTTAGTAGTTTGGAAGATGTCACATACTCAATGATTTGAGATAAAGAGATGTTTTGGGTAGCAGTTTGGTGTTATTTGATTGATTCGATAGGTTTTTTTTGTTTGGCCGAGTGGTTGATGACTTTTGTTCGAATCAATAGGAACCAATTTAGTTTTGAGGGGTGATTAGTTATTGGTTGATTTGATAAGTCCAGTTAGGTTTAGCTGAAAGTTGGTGGTTTTTGGTTGATTCGATTTGAGCAATTAGATTTGGCTGAGTGGTTTTGTTTATCTATAATATAAAATCTAAATAATTTGAAAATCTGAAATTTTAGACACCGTAGCGAAGCAAGGGTAAATCGGCTAGTAAGATATAATTTGTATTTATGAGCAAAATTATAATTCAGTTTAAGATATGGCGCCGTCTTCAAAAAAGGGTTTTATTGAGTAGGCTTAATTTCTCGATTATTTCATACTTTTTAGAGCTTTTTTTAAAGGAGGTTCTTTTTTTCAAAAAAATTTTATCATTTCGTTTTCACATCCGAGGTTTTAAGGGTGGTGGTGAGGGGGTATGGAAGTTTGGCTTCGTTTACCAATTGAACTGAGCCTCCAATTTCGGATCGGGGTACGTTCAGTTTGAGGATTCACCAATCGGAACGATCGTTTGATGATGCCCAGCTTGAGGTAGGTATGGATTTGCCTCGAGAATTCGGTCACGTTTGCACCCTAAATCACCCGATATGAATCGATACCGAATTAAAGCTATGGTGGTGGTGGATCGAGAAGGTTAAACTGAAAAATCTTGGATGGTTTGATGGGATGAGTTGATAGCTCGGTTTAGAGGTTAGTTAACTTAAAGCGTTTAATTATTAAACTTCCTTTTACCGTTTTAATCCAATCTTTATTAAATCATCGTTTGATGGTATCACGATTGTGTAACCCATCACGATGGAATCCACTCGGTATGATGACATTTAATGGTTTGATCGAATCGATAATTTTAAGATTCGAAGCTCGATTAAGGGATGGGATTTAAAATAATTAAGGTCTAGTTTAGATCCAACCCCCATTGAGAATTATTTTGATTAGGGATATCAAAACTTCAAACCGACGGAGGCTTACCAGTAAGCCCAACAGAATCAGGTAGATGACTTAGCTTGTTTAATCAAGTTGGGTATCGGATCCTATCTGGCATTAGACTAGGATCGAGTTTGAAACGGGATAACTTGTAGAGCTGATGATTGATTTAATCAGCTGAGCCCAGATATCAATTATCCTAGTAAATTGGGTATTCGACTTATATATACACCTTGAATAATTTAAAACCCTTAGACCCTCTTAAAATGATTAGATGGTTAAGTGAGCAAAGCCACCTGGTGATAAGTATAGCTGGTTGGATTAATTAATGAAGAACGATATAAATTTTAGAGGTGATATCTAAAAACGATAGATGAGATGGCATCTGATGCATAACTTAAGCCATCTAAATTCTAGTCCCAGTAGATTGCATCGGATCAGTGGTTAAAACGGTTTCCATGATTAAGCGATCATGGCATGAAGTGAGAGTAGGGCTTTGCATTAAATAATGCCGACAGCATGGCTTGATTTGAATCCCAGATCGTCGGTTGATTGGCTAAATTTAATGGGATAGCGGTAAGTTACCGCTGAGGTGGAATTCATGGTGAGGTTTTAGCCAAGTAAAATTCCATCATGCCCTAGCAGCTCGTTTCTAAAAGGATAAAGAATATCGATGACATCATACTGGTTAAGCTTAGATAGTAAGTATTTAATCCATGATGAGACATTAGATAGCGTATGATTGAATTAAAGTGGATTGGATGGCTGGTGGTGGGTGTGTTGGGGGCCAGGGCCAACCCAAAGTTTACGAAGGTGGTTGCGCTTGGCGATAGCATCTCCGATACGGGGAGGGTGTTCAACTTGACGGGTGGGAGGATCCCTGCCGAGCCCTACTACGCCGGCGGGCGTTTCTCCAACGGCAAGACGTGGATCGAATACGTCGCAAACCATTACGGCGCAGCGTTGGAATCCTACGCCCATGGACAGGCTACAACCGATAGCGAGGTTTATCAGGTGCAGGTGGGATCGGGTATCCCGGGGTGCGTCCAGCAGGCGGACAACTTGCGTAGATCGAGCTATCCCGATAAGGTGCTGCTCAGCATGGCCTTCTTTGGTAACGACTTTTTTGTTCCCGGAGCGACCCAGGAGAAGTACTTTGACAACCTCTTAACCTGCCTTGATAAGGTGATCAAGTCAAAGGCCGCGAACCACATCATCATCCCCACCAACTTTGCCCCCGAAGCCTTCCCTTCTTCTCCTCCCTCGACAACCACACCCGCTCGAAGCTTCAGCTTGCAGCCAACTTTGTGGCGAGAAGTTGGGCGCAGAACCTAACAATCCTCAAATCGAAGCACCCCAACCTTCACCTTTACGGCTTCGACTTTAAAGCTGCGATCCTGGATTTGCGCAATAATGGATTAAAGTACTGCAAGGGGAGAGAAGCGCTCACCGCGACCACCACCTGCCTCAAATTCACCCCATTCCAGATCCCCGAGGGCGCAAAGCCGTGTTCAAACCCCAACCAGTTCGTATTCCACGACCCACTCCATCCCACCACCAAAGTCCACGAAGCGATCGCCAACTCGGCCATCGCCACCATCAATGACGCTTCACCAACGTGCTTCGATCCAGAACCCAACCCCGGTAACCTTGTTAGATCCAAACTGATCCAACAAAAGTTACCCGGGCAGGTTCCTAAAGTTGAACACCCAAAACTTTACAATCAGGCCCGTCCCCACCAACCCACCGAAACTCTTGGCTCCAAAAAGCAGCCCGAATTTAATTCAAACTAAGGTTTTTAGGTTAATTGGAGACCCTTTTCGACAAACTATGATTTTACCCTTTGAGGTTGGGTGGGTGACAGGATCCTCACCTTACCCTTTAGTCATTAATAATATTAGCCTTTACGTTCGAATAAACTGATCTATTTAACTTATAGTACATCGATAATATTGAACTTATAGAGCGTCGATAAGTGTTTGGAATCGGACTTTGGGTTGGCAACTTGAATACGAATCATTCAAATTTTGAAAATTTTGAATTTATAATTTGCCAGATGATTCTAATAAACTGGTTTAGTTTTATATCGTTAGATGGCCATGGATAAGTTCAGAAACCGTTAAACCTATAAATTGGCCAACCACTTAAAATCATTTAACCTTTCGAATCAACCTAAAATCACCAACCAATTACCAAACCCGATCAAACTCATTAATTCAATGTAAACCCACTGACCGCTCAGTTAAAACTAATTGAACCTACTGATTTAATCTAAGCCCACCAACCGCTTGGCAAAACCATTTAAACTATCAAATTAACCAAATATCGAACTGCCTTAGCCATAACAACTTGCTAATTATCATTAAGGTCATATACAATTTTCACTTCTTACCTATAAAACTTTTTATTTTATTATAAAACTAAAAATCTGGCTTGGAGGTACACATGGACCCCCTCCCGTCCACCCAGATTGAAATTTTCAAACCTCTACATGCCATAGGTTTGGCTGGGCATTGCACACAAACCGTGCTTTGATAGTTGTAGTTTACAAAACTAGTACATCCAAAAATAAATTTTAAATCTATTGATATTGGTAAAATTGATCAATTTACTTGTACAGAAGTAAAGGAATGGATATCCAGTCTATATGCAGCAACCTTTCTCTCGCCAAGCTCACTTTTTGAATCAAAAAGTGAACCAAGTCCATAGAGAATAAACCTGCCTGCTAGTATGCTACTGCATCTATAGAGACATACCCCAAAGCCACCCATCCCAGCGCAATTAGGATTCTCTGCCCATAAGCGCTTAGCACAAAGAAAGGGTCAGCCTGCTTCTGCTCCCCAGTTTTTTAATGTTAAATAATAAGAAAGCCATATGGTGAATAAATCCATTAGATGACTTTCCGCCAACTCTGCCCACAGGGACATTGGTAATAGCCCCTGTGCATCTCAAAATGAGTCAGCACCTAAATTTTGCGCCTACACATAATTTTAATAGATAAGTCCTTTTTTAAGTATGCCAATATGGAAAGTGACTCTGACAGATCACTCCCCACCACTGATGTCCATGGTACTGTTGGTGATGATACCCAACTGCATCATGGTGCATCAGCACCCACCTCCACATGTAATGTCCCTTCTATCTTTAAAATAATGCCAATATGGGTACAAACCCCAGTGACACAACAAGCAGCCCATCTGGGTTGTGAGGACTCACTAACAGTTGAGTCTCCATCTGCTGCCCCTAGTAAGCCCACTGGACTTACCAAATAAAGTTCTGGGGGGGTGCAGTAAAATCTGGCAATTTGGTCTCTGCAAAATTACCTGGAGGATCCAAGCCTGGCAGTGCACCCAATCATACTAAAAAATACTGGCCAAGAATTCTTGATACCATTACTGTCAGATTGTGATGTGACTCTAACACTTTCCACACATAACATTTGCTATTTTATCAGATCAAATCCTTAATAAGTCTACAGTTAAATTGGGTCCACTTCCCACTAAAAAACAACCTTATTGCCCACCCAAATCTTGGGCAACATCCCTGATAACTTTTCAGTTGGTGGCAGGCACTCTCCCTGCCCAAACTCATACCACTCACATATCTCATTTATCAGGCTGTAACCCCAAAGGGATAGCAGTAGCATCCAGAACTGAGTCTGATGGATCAGACCACCAGGCTAATTTATCAAAAAATTTAAAAATATTATCAGTGGGATCAACTACTACCACCACAGCCAAACTGTCATCCAGAGCCCCTAAAATATATGCCCATGCAAAAAGGTATGCTCACAAATTGTGAGATGTCCTCCTGTGAGATCAAAGGGTGGGAGCCACATCAGATACTGTACTCCACGGTGATCCGGTGGATTATAAAAGCCATTACACCTTCTATTGCTGCCTTTTGGAGAGACTATAGGTTCTCCACCAGGCCACCAAATGATGGATTGACAACAAATCTTGCTATATGTAAGTGTTTTTTAAAATCCTTATGGGTCCATACCAAAGATGCGCTCAAATGGATGAAATTTTCACTCAAACTCCTCACCTTTGAGGCCGCCATCCATGAGGATATGAAGCCCATGGATATAAAAATAAAATCCTGGATGGAAGCTGGTATTGATCTCCACAATGTGATGGAGTGCACCAAGGTGGGTGTAAGGGTTGGGCAGGAACCCCCTCCCCACCTGGACCAGGATTGATCCTGCTCTGCTCTAAAAGGGGTGGAAGCTGGTACCAGTACCTCTCATCTCCCAGGGTGATTTGGCCCATGTGGTGGATGAGAGTTGGGTCATGGAATGCTCCTGAGAGTTATTCCCCCTCCCAGCTTTATCCTCCACTGAGCTGGTGAAAGATATTTGGAGGGTTTGCCAGGAGGTGGCAAAGGCCTGAGGTTTAGATGAGGAGATGGAGACCATTGTCAGGCCACAGGGGAGCAACTCTAACCTGTGCCCATTATTAATCAGGGCTCTCAAAGCCCCCAGCAAGTTAATAGGCCTTAAAGACCTTATGTAAGCTAGAGAAGGAAAGGAGATTGTAAGAAATGGTGTTTATTTGAATAATGCCTTAAGGTATTTATAAGACCTTAAGGCTAAAATCAGGATTTGGAAAGGGTGGAGATAGAATTGGGAAATCCCAGAATCAATTGCTGACTGCATTAAATATAAATAAATATAACTAATACAACGGGGAATGAAGTCATCCTTGGCATTAGTTACCAGTGATCCTGAATGGGAAAATTGATTGGGTTGGCGTTGATGGTAATCCCTCATGGCAAATTGATGTTTTGACATCCTCAGCATTAGTCGCTGATGTTATATAATTAATAAATATTTGGGCAATTACCAATACTTTGGGTTGGCCTCAACCCAAGTTAATGGTGAGCCCAATATGGCATCCACGTGTAGGTGGGTTGCAATCCCTAGTCAGGGCTTCCCTCAATTAAAGGGAGAATCCCAACAGAACCCCCTCCAAGACTCAGCTAGGGGTCAGAGTCAAGGTGGGGTAATTGGCATAGAGCCAGCATTGGGATTGACATCAAGCATTGGCGCTGGGGCCAGCATCAGCATAAGAGCCAATATTGGGGATTGAATCCTGGTGACCTGGGCTTAGCTGCCTAAGCTAGTTTTGGAGGCCCTTAGTCCCCCCTCATCCTGGCTTGCCCTCTTGGGGCTGTAACAATCAGTGATTGTAAATGGATTTCCTAAGGTTGGGACTTAGGAAATCTGTTACAATGACAGTTGCAAATCCCGATTTTCTGAACTTGACTTAGTTGATGAGTTGATGCATTTTAAAATCATCTATAAGATTAAATATCTATTTGAGGGCGGATTTATTTAAATTAAGTTCCCTCAATCCACCAGCAGATGAAGGTTGGAATGCCAGAATTTGTTAAGCCTCGGCATGCATAAATTATAAATTTGTGTAGCTAATGCAGGGCTACTATTTAACAATTGAGGATGCGTTTCCCTTCCCTCACTTGTGAATTCTATATTATTTTGGTCTCCTTATGAAATAAAGCCTGTTTGCTTATATTTAGCGCCATAATAAATTTATTAATTTAAGTTTATTCTTTGAGAACCTTGGTAACCATAAACCAGGATTAGGAGGGTTCATTAAACGTCCTGGTATGCTGTGGAAGGTGGTTGCGCAACATGACAAGACTGGGGTCATGATGAGGCTGTAGTAGAGTGCAGCCAAATGAAGCTGACAGTTGAGAGGAGGTGAGTTTGGATCCACCGGACCTCAACCAGGGGTCAGCATATTTTACACATAGTGATATCACTCCATGAGCAATATCTGGACCCCCAAATGCAGCGTAGATTTGACTGTTCTGTTGGACGTTAAAGAGGGGATTTTCATGACGGCACAATCCTGACACTAAGAAGATTGAGGTGACTTTCTTCTGGCGTAGGCTTGCATATGTTGAGGTGGCAAATAGGGCCCTGGGAGCCCGTTTGTTACATAATTCACAAGTCAACTTTTCATGGCAAGCTTTGCACCAGACAGCTTGCAAGAAGGCATAGAACAAGTTATAAGCACTGCTCTGAACCCTCAAATACTCTTTGCTGTTAAACTGGCTTTCCATAAAAGGGGATGGAGAGTTTGGAGGTGGGAAGTTGGACTTCTGGTGGTTGAGGCCTCTTGCACCTGTCAGTGGACCTCTAGTGAAAACATTGACTTTTTCTGTGAACCCTGGATTTCTGGTCAAACCCTTTGAACTTTCCCTCTTGCAAAGCCACCAGTTGAAAAAAATTACCTGGTCATGATTCCCCACCCAGAATGGCAGATGTGCTGGGATTTCCATTTCCAAGGGGGTAATGTAACGATTGGTGATTGTACATAGATTTCCTAAGGTTGGGACTTAGGAAATTTGCTACTATGACGGTTGCAAATCCTAATTTTCTGAACACAATTTAGTTGACAAACTGATGCATTTTGGGATCATCTATAAGATTAAATATCTATTTGAGGGCGGATTTATTTAAATTAAGTTCCCTCAATCCACCAGTAGATGAAGGTTGGAATGCAAGCATTTGTTAAGCCTTGGCATGCATAAATTATAAATTTGTGTAGCTAATGCAGGGCTGCTATTTAACAAGTAAAGATGCGTTTCCCTTCCCTCACTTGTGAATTCTATATTATTTTGGTCTCCTTATGAAATAAAGCCTGTTTGCTTATATTTAGCGCCATAATAAATTTATTTGTTTAAGTTTATTCTTTGAGAACCTTGGTAACCATAAACCAGGGTTTGGAGGGTTCATTAAACGTCCTGGTATGCTGTGGAAGGTGGTTGTACAACATGACAAGGTTGGAGTTTTGATGAGGTTGTAGTAGAGTGCAATCAAGTGAAGCTGACAGGTGAGAGGAGGTGAGTTTGGATCCGCTGGACCTCAACCAGGGGTCAGCATATTTTGCGCATAGTGATATTACACCACAAGCAATATCTGGACCCCAAATGCAGCGGAATTTGACTGTTCTGTTGGACGTTAAAGAGGGGATTTTCATGCCAGCACAACCCTGACTTAAGAAGATTGAGTTGACTCTCTTCCGGTGTAGGCTTGCATATGCTGAGGTGGCAAATAGGGCCTTGGGAGACCATATGTTACAGGGGGCAGGGGCCAGGGTATCCTGGGCTTGTATGCCAAGTATCAGAATCAGAACAGATGGGTGAACTCCCTGAATGACCCTACTGCTTCCAACCTGGCTTGCCCTCTTGGGGAAGAGGCCAGGCCAGGTCATACCTCCTGGGCTGTTTAGGACTAGGGTAAGCCTTAGGCCAAAGGCCCTCAGCAGCAACCGACCCTCCTCCTTTCATGGAATTAGCTCTCACTGAGAACTTAGGGGCACCTGGAAGGGAGCACCAATTGTCTGGCCATGGGGGAGCAACTCCAACCTGCAACAGTATTAATCAGGGCCCTGAAGCCCCCAGCAAGTTGATAGGCCTTAGAGACCTTAGGTAATCTAAAAGAGAAAAGAATATTTTAAGAAACGGTGTTTATTTGAATAATGCCTTTAGGTATCTATAGGACCTCAAGGCTAGAATTGGGATTGGGAAAGGGTGGATTCAGAACTAGGAAAATTTTGGAGTCAATTACTGACTGAGATATATATTTATATAATATAATTGATACAATGGGGAGTGGGATCTTCTTCAACATTATTTGCTGGTGATCCTGAAAGGATAATTTGATTAGGTCAGAATTAGTGTCATGGATTCTGCTGATAAGAATTAAACTGGGCTCTGAATCAGGGTTCTTGAGCACCCAGTGGAGAGCACAGAATGCCATAGGCACAGCTTTCTGAGTGACTTGTAAGAATGGAGTTCTATTTGGGATGTGAGGAAAGCAAAAGTTCATTAACATCCAGAAGTCCCCCAAAACAAACCAGATGATTGCAATTGGGAAAACCGTGAATCTTGTGGGGGCAACTCCCAAGGTTGGGAGAGGCAAGGAGGATGATGACTCCTCCAGGGTTCATGGTTGCTAGTCTTTGGATTTGAACAAGTGCATTTGTGCACTAATGAGTGGTGACACAAAGGACGCCACATGATCAGGGGTGAGATTGGAGCGGTATGGAACCCGCAAAGAGTGTTGGGCCTGAGCTTTCCCTGAATGGGGTGCTCCAGGCCCCACAGATGGGCTGGGCCATCAGCATCTGGACCAGGTATGGACCCCAAGTTGCACAAGCGGTGGGGGAGGACCACTCTGGTGCTTCAATGGGAGAACAGCTTTTGAGAAGCCCATAGCAGAATGTATGGATAGATTTGTGTTTTACAGATATGTGAAAATGGATGAGGAAGCAGCTTTGGCATTGGAAGTGAGCTATTTTACTATATCTATGATCTGCAGCTGCGTGGCAGGGTCAATTGACTGGATAATCAGTTGACAAACATTGGAATAAAATATCTGGGCAGCAGCACGCTTCACCAGATCAATCAGCAGAATTTTCAATAATGTAATTATGGAAGACAGAGGCTGCATCAAGCTGAGTGGGCTATTCAAGGTTAATTTAGTGCAAAGCGTGTGAATATAAAGAGAATGAACTGACAACCACCCCTGAGCAGAGCAGTTGCCTTAAGTATTGGGTGAATCACATAAGGGAGGTGTTATGGGATTGGTTATTTGGGGTTTGGTGATAGGATTTGGTTAACTGGAGGGGAGGGGGTGGGGGAGTTCAAAATCTTGGGAAAAATCAAAAAAAAACTTTTGCAATTTTTTTCACATTTTTGGGACAAATTTAGGTCGATGGTGCTGATCAGGCCCTGACCATCTGAGTTGGCCTGTTTTCATGATTCAGATTTCCTGGATTTGTCCTGGGAGGCTGTGTCCGCTGGACTGAGTTGTTTAAGCCTAGTCCAAACTCTCAATTGGTCTGTTTGCATGATCCAAACTTCCTGGATCTGTCCCAGAGAGTTGGGGCAACTGGTTTGAGTTTTTGATGACTAGTTTAAAATCCAAATTGTGGCCCAATCTGATTTCCGGTGCTGGCAAGTCCAGAGTGGCTCCCTCAGACCAGAATTTTCAGACTGGGCTCTGATGTTAGTGCAGGCTATTTCCTCATAATTTTGACATAGTTTGCCTGGGGAGTGGGGGGTCCCAGGGGCCTGCCCATGGACCCTGGCTTGCGAAATCTCTCTGCAGACCCCCTATATTAAACTTACCAGGGTTGAGGAGAGTGGAAGGGGTGGGAACGGGTTATCCATGGGGAAAGGGCGGTCATCCAACGCTCATTTACCACATGCACTAAGTCGCTCAACTGCAACATGGGGTCCACTTGGGCCTTTAGCCCCTTTTTGTCTGGAAGGGGTGTTGCTCCCTATCCAGTTGCAGGGGCTGGTCTCCAGGACTTACACTACCCTTTCCTTTTTTGACTGGGAGGATTCCCCGCCTGTGGCATGGACCAAGGCATAATTTTTGTGCCTCTCTGGAAGCTTTATGGCCAGGATGGCCACGATCTTCTGGGGGGATGGGGGGCTTCAGGGTGGGAAGTATGGAATTTCTCTACCAGGTCCTTGCAGCTCACACAATCACTTGCACTCACCCAGCTGTTCTAATATGAGGGGTAGCCTTTCCATTTGACCAGGGATTGAAAAGATCGGTGGGACTTCCAGGAAGCCAAGATAGCCTCCACCTCCACTTCCTGGGATTCCCCAATGTCAATAAGCTCTGGAGAGGTTAGCCTTTCCTCTTTGAAGGGGGCTAGGAGGGAGGCATGGAAGACATTATGCTGCATCCAATGCGCGAGCATTTTCAAACGGTAGACACCATTGCCTAAATTCTTCTCAACCTCAAAGGGTTCTGAACATTTAGCTGTTAGCTTTTGGATGGGGGCTTTCAGGGGGAGGTTGCAGGTGTCCAACATGATGAGGGAGCCGACTTTGATTTCATGTCCAGCGAGGCGTTCAAAATAAAGAAAATTCTTTTAGTCCTTGATGGACTTCATCAAATGTTTATGGACCAGGTTGTGTGTCTTGCAGAGTAAGCTTATGCAGTCCTCGGCTGCAGGAACTGCTGAGGAGAGCTGGGAACCAATTTGGAAGGAGAGGTTGTACCCCAGAGTGGTCTCAAAGGGGGAGATATTGGTCAAGGAATGGATGGAATTGTTGTATGAAAACTGTGCAAGGGGCAGATCCTTGGCCCAGGTGTCTTGTGAGGCCATCACATAATTCACAGGTACTGCTTTAGTACCTGATTCACCCACTCAGTCTGCCCATCAGAATGAGGTGGTAGGCGGTGGATATGCAGGGATTGATGCTGAGGAGGTTTAACAACACTTTCCAGAACTGGGAAGTGAACTGGGTCCCCCTGTCACTCACTATCACTTTGGGGAGACCAAACATCGCTAAGTCATGGTTGACAAAAACTTTTGCGGTCTTTACTGCAGTAATAGATGAGAGGCAGGGGATAAAGAGTAAAAACTTGGTAAATTGGTCTACAACTACTTTGATACCATCTGAGCCACAGGAGGGTGGGAGCTCCACAATGAAGTCCACTGAGACTGAGGTCTATGGGCCCTCAGCCTACTGCAGAGAGTGTAACAACCCCTTTTTCCGGAACACTCAGATTTTTCCTGGGCACAGGTGAAACAACTGGAGATCCAGGTGGGAATGTCCTTTGAGGACCTGGGCCAGTTATAGGTTTTCTTGATGAGATCTGCACACTTCTTGATGCTGGGGTGCCCAACTATCTGGGGGACATGATGCTCCTCAATAACATGGATATGTAGGGATGAGGACCCAAACCTAATCACAAAACCAGATTGTTCCCTCCCACAAAGTATATGGAGCTCTCTTACAACTCATAGACTCTAAGTCAGCATAAAGCTCTATTTCTTCTGATAAACAAGTTTGGGAGGCGAGGATGCAGAGGAGTGGGACGTCTGGGGCCAGGTCAGCGAAAGCTACTGTAGGGGGGCCAAGGAGAGGATTTGGGAGGGGGGCACTGCAGTAGCGAGATCTAACGGGTCCTCCCTACCATCAGGTGACAGGGAGAGATTTTGACTTAGCATGTCCAGCAAAAGTTCAGGGGGCCCTTTATGAATTCATACTTGGAGTGAAACCCAAATAGATCCTGGTAGGTGCAAGTTTGCCAGTGCTCCAGCTTCTAGGGTTTTCAGCAGTAGAGTAGGGCCTTATGATCTGTCCAAACAGTGATATTGTGCTGGGCGCCCTGCAGAAGGTATCACCAGTGGGTGAGTGACCACACCACTGCCGCTAGCTTCTTATCATATATTAGTCACACTTGCTCTGTTGAGGTGACCTTATGGAAGTAATAGGCTACTGGGTGCTCAATTTCCTCATGCTCCTGTAGCATCACGGCGCCCACTGCCACTGATGAGGCATCGCAGGCTACAATAAAGAGACGGGAGGTGTTGGAATGACACAGGACTGGGGCTGTGAGGAAAACCTCCTCAATAGACTCAAAGGCCTACTGGCATTTGGGGACCGCTTAAAAGGAACATTCTTCTCAGTGATGGGGTGGAGGGGTGTCGCTAGTTGGGTGAGGGTTGGGAGAATTTTTTTCAAAAAAGTTACAGTGCCAAGGAAGCTGAAAAGTTGCTTTTGCGTAGTTGGAGTAGGCCAAGACTGGATAGCCTCAAGCTTGCAGGGGAGGACAGCATAATCATCCTTCAAAACAAGATTGCCTAAGAAAGTTACCTTGTCCCTGAAGAATTCAAACTTGGAAGGTTTCACAAAGAGTCCTGCTTTGTGGAGGGCTGCCAGCACTGCTTCTAGGTCCTTGGCATGTTGTTCTAGGGTGGGGAATGGATCAGAATATTGTCAATGTAGGAAATGGCGCATGAAAAGTGCAAGTCCCCCAGCACATCATCGATGAGGTGCTGGAAGGTGACTGGAGAATTATTTGGTCTGAAGGGCATCACCCTGAACTGGAAGAGGCCTCATTGGGTGTGGTCAGCTGTAAGCCACTCCTGCCTCCTTGCCACCCTCACCTGATTGAAGGCACTTACCAGATCCAAATTCAAGAAGATGCGGGACCTAGCAATAGCCTGGGCATGGTTTGCTCCAAGGGCAGGGGGTATGGATCAGGGATGATAATGTTGTTGAGGTGGCCATAGTCAACAAGGATGCAGGGAGCCATCTGATTTTCTAGTAAAAACTATAGGGGAGGCGACGGGGAAGATTTCTAAATGAGCCACCCCTTCTCTAGCATCTCATCTAGCCAAATCCCAAAGCCTTGTCCTCTTCCTCAGTGTAGGGGTAGAGGGGGCAGTAGATTTTAACTAGGTTGACTGTCAGCTGAAAAGATAGATCATATTTGGAGTGTAGGGGAAGCTTAGATGCCAGTGACATATTAAAGATAGCCTTATAAGGGGCTAGGAAGGAAGGTAAGTCCAAAGGGAGGTCCATTGGATTAGGGTCAGGAGAGGAGATGGAGCCAATAGATGTGCCTAGGGGAAGGGTTTCTAGCAGGGTGAACTCATCGCTCAGCTTAAGGTTTGTGAACAACAAAGAGTTATTCATAAGGTTAGTACAGACCTACTGGTGGCACCATCAGCACATTCAGAATTAGGGATAGAGCAAATCCTGTACAGCTGAGAAGTGATCACAATACCTAAAATTGTGAATGGAGAAGTGTAAGGGGCGTCAGATATGGTAGAGTTTTGTGGGCTCTGATGAGGCGCACAATATAGATGAAGCTTCCTACATCTCCAGGTCCAAGGAGCGTGCCACACTGAGATTGATAAAGTTGACCGCCGCTCCTATGTTAAGGAGTGCTTGTACATTGATCTCACCTGACTCTGAGGGAAAGGAAACAGGGAACAGGAAGTAGGCTTAACCCTCTTTATTAAGAAGAGAAAGAGAGAGGGCAGAAGAGGAGGGGGCATGACCCATCATCAAAAGAGATTGCTCACGGGGCACTGGAATGGTTTGTAACTGAGAAAAAAATTGCTTCCTTCTTGTCCCAATTGAGGAGGTGGGGGTTGATACACAATCACTATACCCTCTTTAGGGGAGAGTCAAGGCCAACCAGGGGGACAATAGTGCCAAGCCAAGCAGGCTCTGAGCTCTGGGAGCCCAACGGGTCACCCTTATGATCAGGGGTAAGGGCAGGGGTGTTACAGGCAGGGGTTCCCCATAGGGGAGATACCTGAGGTGGACACAGAGGGGGCAAAGGGCAGTAAGCCCAGGGGGCGCTTCTCTTGACTGCAACCACTGGCAGGTGGGAGGTGTGGTACGCAGTACCTTGAGAACTGCAACAGCACACACGAAAATGTGGAAGAGCCTGGTCCCAATTGAGCAGGCCACAGAGAATGCAATTTTTGAAGACCCTTGGAGAGAGTCTCAGGATGTATGAGTGGCTACAGCGGAGTCCAAGGCAGCACAGAAGGCGGAGATGGCGATTTCAGAGGGGATTGGCACAGTGGGATCTAGGACTGCAAAGGATTCAATCAGGGAGGGTAGGTCCATAGCTGACTGTCCCAATGTAAAGAGATGGAAAAGGTGCACCGGTCTTGACTCAGGGACTTGGACTGCTGAAGTGACTAGCGCAAGCAAAGGGGTAGAGTTGCCAGACTCAGCTGCATAGTGGAGCACTTCCTTGACCTAGCGGTGGGCATCCCCATCCAGGGCGTCGAGGAGAACCCCACTCTGATGGGCATTGGAGGAGAGCAGGGATTTTCTACCATCAGCAGTAAAGTGCGCCTGGTGCTCCGCCAGGACACCCAGGACTTGGTCGGCCACCTCATCCAAAAGGATGGGTGGGACCCCCATCCCTATCATGTTCACTGAGGGGTGAAACTCATTGCCAGGGCTCGGCAGGGTGGGAACCAGTTCGACAAAGCCTGTTGGCAAGCTCAGATGAATGAGGCAGCTGACCAGCAGGAGAAGACCAGGTCGCAGAGGGAGTGCACATTCAAAATAAGTGCATAAGCCAACGCTTTGCCAGTGCCAGAGAGGAGGGTGGAGAAGGCCGAGATTACAGGTCAGTTAATTATGTCATGGATTTGGCTGATAAGAATTAGCCTGGGCTCCCAATCAGGGTGCATGAGCACCAGCGGAGAGCCCAAAATGCCATGGGCACAGCGGTCCAAGTGACTTATAGGAGTAGAGTTATATTTGGGACGGGAGGAAAGCAAAAGTTCATTAACATAATGAAGGCCCCCAAGGTAAACTAGATGGTTGCAAGGGAGGCTACCACGAGTCTTGAGGGGTCAACTCCCAAGGGCAGGAGAGTCAGAGAGGATGACAACTACTCCAGGGTTTGCGGTTGCTGGCCTTCAGATTCAAACAAGTGAGCTTTTGTACCAATGAGGGGCGACACAAGGGCCGCTGCACAATCAGGGTTGAGATTGGATGGGGGATGGAACCCGCAAAGAGCGTTGAGGCTGAATTTTCCCTGAATAGGGTGCTCCAGGCCCCATAGATGGGCTGGGCCATCAGCGGCCAGACCAGGTATGGACCTCAAGTCTGCAAGCGGCAGGGCAGGACCTCTCTGGAGCTGCTTCAACAGGGGAGATGCTTCTGAGAAGCCCACAGCGGAATGGATGGACAGATTTTCATTTGATGGATATTTGAAAATGGACGAGGAAGCAGCTTTGTCATTGGGAGTGAGCTAGTTTACTATATTTACAATCCTCCACTGTGTGGTGGTGTTGATCAACTATGTAATCCAGTTGACAAACATTGGAATAAGAAGCTGGGCAGCAGTGTATTTTGTCAGATCAATCGGCGGAATCTTTAATGATAAAATATGGCAGACAGAGGCCGCATCATGCTGAGTGGGCTATTCAAGGTTACTTTAGTGCAAAGCAGATGAAGATAAGAGAATGAACCAACAACCGCACCTGGGCAGGGTCTTTGCCTTAAGTATTGAGTAAATCGCATAGGGTGTGTTATATCATTTGTTATTTGAGGTTCAACAATAGGATTTGGCTGGCTGGATGGCGGGGAGGGGGTGAGGGGATGTCTAAAATCTTGGAGAAATCAAAAAAGTTTTCAGATTTTTCTTCATTTTTGGGACCAAACTAGGTTGATGGTGCCAATCTGGCCCTGACCATCTGAGTTGGCCTGTTTTCATGATTCAGATTTCCTGGGTTTGTCCCTGGAGGCTGTGGCCACTGGACTGAGTTGTTTGAGATCTGGTCTGAACTCTCAATTGGGCTGTTTGCGTGATCTGAACTTCCTGGATCCATCCTGGAGAGTTGGGGCAACTAGTCTGAGTCATTTGATGCCTGGTTCAGAATAAAAATAGTGGCCTGATCTGATTTCTGGTGCTGGCTAGTCTAGACTGGTTTCCCCTGACCAAAATTTTCAGACTGGGCTCTGATGTTAGTGCAGGCTATTTCCTCAAAACTTTGACATAGTTTGCCTGGGGAGTGGGGGATCCCAGGGGCCTGCCCATGTTTTCTGGATTGCAAAATCTTTCTGCAGACCCCCTCTATTAAACTTACCAGGGTTAATGAGGAGGGAAGGGGTGGGAACGGGTTATCCTTGGGGGAAGGGCGGTCACCCAGCGCTCATATACCAAAAGTACTAAGTCACTCAACTGCGACACAGGTTCCACTTGAGCCTTCAGGCCCCTTATTGTCTGGAAGGGGTGTTGCTCCCATATACAGTTGCAAGGGCTAGTCTCCAGGACTTACAATTGGATGCTAATTCCCCACAGCCTGATTAATGCTTTGACATTCTCAGCATTAGTTGCTGTGTCAAATAATTAGGTAATTAATATTAGGAAAATCCCAATACTTTGGATTGGGCTCAACTCAAGTTAATGGGGAGCCCAATCTGGCATCTGCGCATAGGCGGGTCATGACCCCATAGTCAGGGCTTCCCAAAATAAAAGGATATTCTGGCACCCAGGTTTTTGAAGAGGCTGGTTCACATCTCGTTGAGGAACAAGCTCTGGAGAGATAATTGAGAAAATCACACCAAACCTGATGAGATCTCACAATTGCATCATAGCTTCACCCATCCCTGACAGGTATGGGGGCGGTCAACCCAATCCCATAAGCTGTTCTCAGCCTTATTTTGCCTGTCCCAGGCGCTACCTGATGGCTTCCCAAAACATTGCTGACATTGAAAAATGCATGAGCATGACAAAAAAATAAATTTAAGCAACAAGCTCGAAATAAATTATGCTAATCAGGCTGGATCTGAATCAGTTACAAAATAGGTCTGGTGGGACAATCCGCTGGATCACTTTGGGTTTATTAATGATGGCAGTTACATATGAGTCTTAATTCTTTCCAGTGAGCTTTTAGGCAGCAGTCCCTCACAGGAACCGCTGTTGCTCCATTTTTTAACTTTCCACTCCTTAAGTTTAAAATAAAAAATTACAAAAACCCCAAAATTTTGGTATTAGGGATTTTATTACATAAAAGCTGTGATGATCCCTGGTCTGAGCACCCCCTGTCTGGTCTTCATGGCCAGCATTCTCATCTTCAACAAGTCAATTTTTAACAGCTGTGCCTGTGGCACTTTGGATTGGGTTTTGGGTGGTAACTCATCCGGAGTTCCAGGCTGGTCTTATCATTATTATAAAGCAAACTCTATGATAGCAGGTATATCAGCAAAATTTTACCAAGCTATCTGGAGTTTGGGTCTATTGCCAACAGAACTTACTGAATATGTGAAGTGCTTTATAAAATCTCAACTACCCTCAAATGGGCTTTCCATGCGCTTCCACTTGAAATATCACTGGAATGGTACAATAACACATTCTCTCTGAGGAGGCTCTACTACGGATTGTGACTGGGTTCAAGGCTACCAAAGCCTTGCACTGGTCATATACCTGCATTCCGCTGATGATTGCATCTGACTTGATAAAGCAGGTTAGACTAAGGAGAAGGCTGTAGAGTAGGGGCCCTTCTGGGATTGGTCACCTAAAGAGGCCATTATTTGGTGCGCCAATGGGTATACCTCATTGGAAATGAAATACTGGTTCCACACAGGTGCCAGTATCGAGCAGGTATGTGAATGTGCTGAACTAGGGGGTAACAAAGCCTATCATGAGACACTTTGGGGCCACGCATTATCCATTTCAAAATAGAAAATCTGGCAAGACTTTGCCACACTTGCTAAGGATGCAGACTAGGTCGCTGTGGGGTTCATTCCTGAATCCACCCAACCATGGATAAAATATGAAGTTTCCCCACAAGCAGCAGCAGCAGCAATGAAGGGGTCATGACTCCCAAACTCACGCGCAAATGGCTCAAAACGGGAATCCACATTAAACCCTTTAGCACTGGAAAAAGTCATTCATGGAGCCATCCGTTGCTGCATCTTACGCTGCTGAAGGCTTTGCTCCCACGGAGGCTTTCCATTGGAGCAAAGCAGACGTGCCTGCTTCCATGGTGAAGATTTTTCAAAAACTGGGCTGGAACAGTATCACAGTAAGGGACTGGTGCCAGCGTAACTTAATAACACTAGAGGCTCTTCAACAGTACCTGTACCTGACATGTGGGCCTGAAGCTGCCCTCTACTGGTATTGTCTGGGTTTCTCACTGACTGATGCCCTCAGATGGCAAAATTTGGAGATCAGGGCATTGATGGCCAGGAATACAACCCGCCATGATATCAATATCTACCAAGTATAAGCCTTCTTGAACTGGGGGTTTAGCCTCAATAATTAATCAGTCAAATTATGATGGTTAAACTCCCAGATGACGACCAAAAACCCACCCTAAAATCCAAGTTATACAGCACTGCAGCAGCCCAAAATGATGAAAACTTGTGGAACGGGGTTAGTATCTAAATTGACTATATCCGCAACTGATCAGCGGAGGCTTCACAGACTACCAGGCACCTAAGTTATATATAAAAGATGCCATACGAATCCACTTGCAGCTAGTGGGGGTGGAGAATTGTCTGACTTAACTAAGTCAATTTACCACAAAATCAATGAGGTCTTGACAAATGAGGACTTTGACCATCACTGGGTAACTGAATGTAGGTACATTGTATTATGATCTCAGGGGAGCTTGACCAAAAATTGAATTCAGGATCAAATACAAGGGAGTATACCTGCATACAGAATACTGACCCATTATGAAACTTAAAATGCCTAGTGGGTTACGCTTCAAAAACTTCCAACGGATTGGGAGAGAGATGGGTACACAAGGCAATCTGAACCAGCCTCTCGTACTATGGGGAAGCTTGGAATTTTAACAGGCTGGCAGCAACTATATTGCTAAGTGCCTTCACCCCTGAACGCAGAGGCGCTCTATAAGCTGGCTCCATGGATGAGGTCAAATAAAATTTCCCTCCCCCAATTCATCGGCTGCCTAGTCTCAGCCAGGTCATTTAAGTGGAACAGGAAGATGTCAAACAGGTGTGCTATTTCTGCTATTAGACTGGCCACATGATGGCCCAATGTCACCAAAAAAGGGGAAAACCCACCACAAGTTTAACTATGATTCAGTTGGTGGTGTCACCAAAGTCAGAACAAAACCTTACTCTGTCCCAAAGTCAAGGAATGGCTCTCATGAAACCTGACAGCAGTTGCATACATGAAGCATTAGCAACAGGAGCTGGATGTCGCCAATAAGGAACCTTGGGCAAGGGAGGTGGCAAAGCAACCTGAAGTGAATGATGAACCCTTCATGAACCCCAACCTCAAGATGTATGTAATGGACAACAGGATGGGCCCAGACCTGGTGGCTCCTCGCCCATTGCAAGTGGAGTGGAAGGTCCACAAGGAAGCCCTCTGGCAGAAAGCTAGCCCCAAAAATAGCCAAAGGAAATCCAACCAACACCCGCTTCTTTGAACTCATCAAATTAGACTAACAAACAAAAATTGGGTGATAAATTAGTATGCAAATCATTGGCCAAAACCCCATGCTGATACCCAATTACCCTCTTGGTAAGCCAAAGCGACAGAGTCAACCAGATTCCCCCATGAATAGACTCAGTCCCATAAAGAAACCCAAATTAGGGTCTGGTAAGAGGTCACCGAGTTTTTCTGCCATTCCTGTTCAGGATGGAATGCCCAAAATGCTAAGATATTAGAGATAAAACTGCCACCGCTTTTGATTGAATAGGAGACAGGGATGGCTATGGCATTTCTGGTGCACAAACTATCCGGCAATAAAATTCCTGTGCCCACCAACTGTCCATATAAAGCTCCACCTGTCTCATGCTCTCCCTCGGCGACCAATTCCACCAAAGCCCTAACCTCCATTCATGATTATATGCATAGCCCAGAAAACCATCTCAACCATCCTCATACCTGTGTGTCAGGTGACTGAAAATGATTATAGCAACCCTGAATGCTCAGGGTTTGTGAGCACTCAGACAAGGTGGAGGAAGCTACATCATTTTAAATCACATATAATGTCTTTTTAATTTTGTTTTCAGGAATGAAAGCCAGAATCCAAAAAGAAATGACACCAAACTCAAACTGCGACGCAATGAGCCACCTATGATCCCTCCATATCGGATGTCAAGCCCTTTGGATTAGCCATGTGGCAATCAGTGCATTGAACAAGAAGCTTGACTGGTATTTGTGGAGGAGTTACATGGTGGATGGATCTTAGTGCCACTGCCACTGATAGAGTAACTGGAATGAGCCTCCAAGTGGTAGTGTTATACACCACACCAAAGCCCCACAAAAACTGACTTTTTTGTAGCATTTATTGGAAGTATCAACTGAAGAGACCACAGTTATAGCATGACCTGAACTGTTGGATGAACGTGAGTCAGAATATGTTCCCAATGAGTGAATGCCCCAACTGTAAAGCTGAGGATATGCTAGAGTACCTGGTCAAATCAGGGAAGTGCTTATGGTTGACGAGAAGGATGATGACCCTGCTAACCTGAAAAAGTGGTCGCATGATTCTAGTGGGGCACCACAGACAGGTTTGCACCTGGACTACATGCTCATATTGTCTGACTTCAAGCCGCTGACATTTGATGCAGAATTCAGCATAAACTCTGAGAGTGACCATATTATTGACTGAGTCAATATTGACATTGGCGAACCCCTGAGGACCTGCAAATGGCAGATCACACCAGCCACACTGAGGGATGGGGAGTGGCGCCAAGAAATCAAAACTAACCTGGATCAACTTGACACTTACTTGGATCATTAACTGGGAATTGATCCCATATAATGATGGGTCCAGATAAAGCATAACAGCCAGAAGTCCGAAAAAGTGAATATCTACATGTAACTGCTGCTGAGAAGCGCCTGAAGAATGCCATGGAGTGCCTGAAGCTTTCTTGGTGGTACAGCGATACTGGTGGAGTGAGTACTGAAAAAACTCAAAAAATCTACAGAAATTAATGACAAAAAATGACTTGGAGCACCAAGCAAATGCTACCTATCACTATCAAAGCATCGTGGGGACAATTACCAAGGAGAACCTAGATTCCCTCAAGGAAATCCGCTTTAAAGCCAAGATTCTCCAGTTGGAAACCCAGTTGGGCGAAGTATCCTTCAATCTTGGAGTAATCAAAAGTAAGATTAAAAATTTATCAGGGAGTTATTCTAACACAGTGAGATAAGCACTGCTTCAACTAAAGCCCTAATCAACCTGGTCAAGATGTCGCTTGAGGCCTGATTTCTGAATGATGCCTAAGTACAGCTGCTGAAATTACAAGCAAGGTGGTTAAGTGCGCATTGAAGGAGTTGCCAAAGAGGAAATCCCCAGGCCCTGACAATACGTGCATGGAAATTTACAGCATTTCTATGTCCGCATAGCAAAGGAGCTCACAAACTTTTCACCTTGTGTCTGCAAACTGGATGCCAGGTCCCTGGGGCCAGGAGACCCAAATTGTACTTCTGTATAAGAAGGGACTTCAACGGCAACTTTGGAACTGGCGCCCAATTGCCTTGTCTAATGCCAACTACAAGCTCTTAATGCGATTTTTATCAAATAGGATTATGTCAAATGCCCCATTTACCCTCCAACAGGCCCAGCATGGGTTGATTAGGGGACTCATCATCAGGGATAGTATTGGGACCTAGAATGTGCTACAGGACATTTGTGGATCTGAAAAGGGCTATCTCATGTTTCTTGACATGGAGAAGGCCTATGATCAGGTAGCGTGGCCCTTCTTACATGCGGCATTGAAGGCGGTGGGTATCCCTGACACTTTCTGCTCCTGGATCTTGATGCTGTATTTAAGGCTGACAACCAAGGTGATTATTGCCGATGGCCTTACCAACAATATTTTTAATCAGCTAGGGTCTCCACCAAGGCGATCCTATGTTGCTAATACTATTCAACTTTTCAGCCAACGTCCTCCTGGAAGCAGTGGACGTGAAACTCTGAGGCCTATTCCACTCTAACCAGTGGCCACTGAAATTGAAAGCCTTTGATGCTGAAACCATAGTTAGTATCAGCTCTCTGGATGACCTACAAGACGCCAAGGAGCTCCTGAGCATATATCAGTCAGCATTGAACACAAAAATTAACTTAGACAAAATTATTGTAATGAGATTCAGTGTCCCCAATACAGCTCATTTTCTGATATAACGCTGACCCAGAACATGCATACAATTTCTACCTTAGAATGCTTTTTAACAATAATGTTTTGGTGGTACTTGAAACCAAACAGGAGGTATTTTTGAGTCTGTCAGCCTGTATGGCCTTCTGGAAACATGCACGCCTCAATCTCAAGGAAAAAGTTCTGGCTGTCAACATCTTCATCTTCTCCAAACTCTAATATGTAGCCCACGTGCTGCCAATGAGCCTGAATCTGGAAAAAAAATTCAAGGCTCTGCTTTGCACCTTCCTCTGGTTCAAGGAGAAAGCTATGATGTTTGCTATCAACACACTTTTTAAGTTAAAGAACAAAGAGGGAATGGGCCTGCTTGATTTCAAGTCTCATGCCTGGAGGATATGGACCATGTCTTTCTCCAAATGGTGCAGAAGCACATGCGATGCCTGACCCTTGCGTGAAAAATTAACTGGGCATGAACTCAGGCTTTAAGGAGCCAGTCTCCTCTCACTCCTTGCATGCGTGGATGGCATCCAATCCCAGAATACCCGCCTGACCCACCAGCTATTAATACTTACATTTGTGCAATTGGGCAGTGCGGCTTGGTGGTTGGTCATTCAAAGTTTCAGCGCGTGATGTTGACCAGAATTGTAGGGATTTCGATTCCCATAATTCTGCATTGAATTCTGCAACTATCAAAGATGAACATAATCAAATCAGCCACAAATTTGCAATTAAGGCAATCAAAATCCTCTTCAAGTTGACCCCAATTAAATATGGAAAACTGCTCCCAAAGCCCAGGCACATTCAACCAGTTCAACCCCAAATCCTCAATTACTGGGAGGCTGAGGGCCATGATACTAACTACCCACTTAAGGAGTTAAGTTTGGGCCTGAATTCATGTATAGTTACATCAAAGCAAAGGTTGGTTACCTGGCAGATACTACACCATACGTTCAAATTCAGTAAGCATAATGGACTTGACTACCCGTATAAGGGATGCCCCATCTGCTCCAAACTGGAAGAAGATATTGGCCACCACTTTTACAAGTGCGCCATTTTCTGAAAGCACTGGTCCACAATGAGGTTCCTCCTATCAGGCGTTGAATTGTCTGTGGAGATGAACCCATAGCAAGACCTGTTTTTTGCGTTGACCCTGCAAACATCCCCAATCCATATACATGCCTTCCTTCACCATTATTATATATGAGTGGTACACTTGGCCCTCGTTACCAAGAGTCTAGACAATGAGCGCTCCATTACAAAGGTTTGGTGTTTAAGACCATTCGGACCCTATCTGATCAGTTCCAGAAAATAACCAGATTTTAGGCCTAATACCCAGATGTTACAAAGCCGCACACCTGGATTTCCCTGCCAGAATGCTTGTCATATGTGATGAAGAAACAAAATATTATGAGCCCAATGACCTGTAAGCCCATCAGCGCTAGAACCATAGTAGCAATGGTGATTGCTGATCAGCAATGGTCAGAGATGCTAGCTGGCTAGCGAACCCCCTTCTCAGTCTTTTTAATCTCAGATGAACATTTATGTTCCGCCCTTCCCTCTTAATTTCATTCACTTTTTTTCTCTAAATAAAGTATGGAGTTTCAAAAGTCTGTATGCAATCTTTATTCTTCAAAGATTATTACTCAGAACACCCGTTATACTTAACTTGAAGTTAAAATATTTTATTTATTTGAGGCAAGCTGACCAGAGGATGGACATTACCAAAATAGAGAAAGAAAGTTTTAACATGAAACCTGAGCAGGGTCAACTCTGTCATAGAAAGTTTTTTTTCACCTCCGGATCAGGACTCAGATTTTTCTGGTTATGTCATGGGTAAGGTTTTCGTGTTATTATACCTACTAACAGCCAATAACTTCCTTCAGCTGGCACCCCAATCAATGTGTGAAGGGTGGGAATCGAACCCACAACCTTCAGGTTGGTAGCTGTACGCCCTACCAACTTGCCTTCCACCCACTATTAAGTTAAAGTAGTTACCAAGGTTTGGAGTTAATAAATTTGTTTATTTGAGGTACGCTGACCAGGGGACGGACATTACCAATGCTCAAAAGAGCTAAGATACAAATAAAATAAAATAAAATAAAGTCAAAACTAGAAAGACAGATCTACTCAAAATGACGTGAAATTTAAGCAAAACACGCCAATCAAGTTGGAAGCCTAACTGTTATAAAACCATGGAGGAAGGTGAAGGGGTATTGGGAGGCTCTTCTTCATCATCCGGTGGGGACATAAAATGGCACAAAGCTTAAAGCACTGGCATGGGCACATAGTGGAATGTGTGTCGAGATAACAAAGAGATGCTTGAAACTCAATATGTGCCAGGATGGTGGAAATGTAGGTTGTAAGGGCTTTCTCAGCCTCAAGGCGTACTTTAGGTAGGGTGGCGATGGTTTCAAGGTTGTTGTGGGTAATGCAGGTCTTTGGACCAAACTTTGCAACTGCAACTACTTTTGTAAAGCTATATTCACCACCTGATAGTAGCAGAGATGCTATTTTTTGTTTTAAGAGCATGGTACTAGGTAGGATAGGAGGTGGCAGGACAGCAGCCAATACTGCAACTAATTTTTCAATGGCTTTATGGGTTGGGTGAAATTCAGAGGAGGCAACTGCCTCTTCAGCTAGTTGGTGGTCACTTTTTAAGGGGGTGGCATCAGGGTGAGGCACATAGCAAGGTTTGCAGTTAATAGTAATATCTATTATAAAATATATAATATGACTGCTTTTAAGCGTGAAGTGTTGCCAAGACTGTAGGAGCTGATGTTCATGTAATCATACAATACCTAGTTAATTGCAAATAATACCATCATCTATTACTGCTACTAAAAGAGCTAATGAATAGTTATTTCATCTATAAAGCTGACCATTTTATAAAGTTTTATATATTTTTGTAGTTTGACTAGCTGTGAAGCTTCAGCTTTACTTGAAGTTAAAAATTTATACCTTTAAATTTATTTTAATGTGATATACATTATTAAGATAGGATAGAGATACCAATATTGTTGTGCTTTTTATAGCACTAACATTTGAGATTTATTGTTAACAGATGATTTTAAATAATTATCTTAGTTTTATATTTAGCAGGGTTCTGTAGGCCAATATTTATAGCAATAGCAATCAGAATAAAATACTAAAAGGCTTATCTGAAGAGAGATCAAGCTCTACAAGAAAAGAGTTATCAGATATAAAAGCCTTATAGAGCTAAATTTATCAGAAAACCTCATCATCCTTTCAGATAAAACCTTAGAAAGATAGAAGGCATTTAATTGTCAGAAATGCTCAAAAGAAATTACAAAGATGAGATAGAACTAAACTAATAATTCAGATCTATTAATTTAAGGAAAGCTGACCAGGGGATGGACATTACTGAAACTAAAACTAAAACTATAAACCAACGTAACTAATTGGTTCAGACAAAACGCCCAAATGAGCGGATTGAGTGAAAAACTTTAAACAAAACAACCAACCAGGTGGGCAGCAGAAACCGCCTATCCCTCCATGGTGAAAGGGGAGGGGGGATTGGGGGGCTCTCCTCTGGCAGCAGCAGCTTCCTCCCATAGTAGAGTATGTGTCAAGGCAGACAGTAAGAACTTTGGGGCATCTGCGGCATGTGGTTTGATATCGCTAATAATTGGTATCTCATAATAAATGGCAGCTAGGAAAATGGCACTGATATATTTGGCTAAAGCTTTTTCAGCTTTAATGCGGGTGTCTAGGAGTTAAACAAACGTGGCGATGTTGGTTCAGGTAATTTTAGCTTTTGGGTTCCGTGCTATAGTTATCACGTTCTGGATAGCATAATTAACATTTTTATGTAACTGTTTTACTGTGATTTTACTCTTTTGAGTAAGACTTTTGGATATAACAGGAGGTGGAATTCCTCCTGTGAGCATCACCACTGATTTGGCGACAGCTTTACAAAGGGGACGACAATCTGGTGTTGCAGCTGCTTTGACTGCAAGCTGGTGATTACTGCAAAATGATTTGGCATTTGGCAGTGGGGTATATAGTCAAGGGGGGTATTTGGCATCCCATTCTGCATTAACAAACCGCTCAATTTGCATAGATGGTTCTTTAATGAACTTACTGATTTGTCAATTTCAGCCAATAACTCCCATGGATTTTGGTTGAATCGAATTGGGGAATCAGCATTCAGTTGAGATTTGGTTGATTCATTGGAGGAAGTATGGGATAAAGCTGGGATCCAATCCGATGCTTGATTGGAGGAATCATGTGTGGCATTGGGGCGAGGAGGAGGCTGATTGTTGGCTGCAGGTGCAGCTGCAGCTTCCAGTTTTGGGGGAGGGGGAAGTAGGATTGTACCCCACGCTGGAACTTGTATGGGGTGGGTGGCAGATTGTAAGTTGGTGGACAAGTCGTCCAATCCATCAGAAGTGGCTAATGAGGGGCACTTGCATTTTGAGTGGTCCAACTTGAAACATAATGGACAGATCATCCGCCTGCCCTCAACGTGGGCCCAAAACAGATGGTCAGGTGCTAAAGGAATAATGGTGTGAGGGGGAATTGACACAGAGATTTTACTAAATTTAGGGCTGATCATGGCATATGCCTGAGGCCCAGCAAGTCGTGTGGCCCCATTTGGGACCACAAATTGTAAGATGGGGTTGGAGCCATGAGCTGCCAAACCATCCATTGGCTCCTGGTGGAGCACTTCAGGGGGGAGGTGGATGGGCAAACCAGCAAACTGGACCATCAAAGTGGTGTCCGCTGAGAGCTGGGTCTGAGTTGTGGGAAGAGGGGTGCCCTGGAATACTAGGGGCACAGTTGCTGCAGTGGCAGTGTCAGTTTCACAGGTGAAACTGAGGTCAAATTACCCATTATAGGGGCGGAAATCTATGAATCCAGCAGATGTTATCACCACCTGTGCCATTTCAATAATGGCTTGGTCGTGGTATGGGAATAGCTTCCCATATTTGAACCTTAGGCTGTAGCTCATGTTGCTCTAGGGGAGCACCAGGGGCAGCAAGGTACTGCCTGGGTATGACCCAGATGGGCGTCAAGATCCTTGGGAGAAATGAATCATACCATGGGTTTGGAATGACTGGGTGAACCAGTATGAGCGCGTTTTCCTGCCAGATGGAAAATGGTGGGGGGAGTTTTGCCGCTGCCCCACACTGGAGCAGCTGGCGGAGAATCTGAGGACATTGGAGCGAAAATACAATGGGCAATTAAAATTTGCTTTATTAATTCATATAATTTTGCTCAGAAAGTTACACTGAGTGGAAAGAGAGTAATAAATCAGATCTAAAAGGTTTAAATTTAGATTCAGTAGATATTAACCTGATACCCTAATTAATCTACTAATTAGCTTTTTACCTCAAAGATAAAATCTATATTCAATTTTGAATAGTAAATTTGATTGGGACATTTTATTTATTACCTTTATCCAAACCATATGCAATGATGCGCCAGATCTGTTAATAAGATCATACTATAAGATCTGGAGTAGAGACCTAATGTATGTTAGCTTAAACCATCTATAAATTATAAAAACCTCTAGAGTATCAGATAACTACTGATGGCTACATGAATACTTCATCACATGACAAAAGCCAACTTAAATTATCCATGTTACCTAATATTACAGTCTAATTAAGGCTTAGTATAATTACTATCATATAAAATCATTTCAAGTTATCAAATATAAATACACTTTTTTAATCTCAATAGGGCCTAACTTTATTCTTATATAATTGTTAGATAAACTTTAGAATAAGCATTATATTTTATATATCATTGTATCTTATGAATAAAGCACAAATTGAGCTTTTACCTCTAGTGAGATCTAACAATATAGGTAGTTGGCTGTTGATAGGTTTAAGAATCTTTTAAACTTATCAAACTTATTAAATAACTACCAAATAACTTACTAAATTAATAATGGTAATAAACCATGCTTTAAAAAGTATACTTAATTTATTATTTGAGACCATATGATATAATTGATTAGGATAATATTTATATTGGTAGATAGCTATCAATAAGTTTGGGAAGTGATTAAACTAATCAACTTATCTAGATAATTACTAAATTGTATAGCAAAGTGAATTTATTGACTATTCTAGATAACTACCAAACTGCATAGCAAAGTCATTAGACCTATATTAGATAAACCAAATATCACTTCTCATTTGGCTAAAATAGATTGACCCTATCAGATCAACTGTTCACCAACCATTTAACCAAACCCAATCAAATCTATCCAGTCAACTAAAAGCCACTAATTACTTGACCAAACCAATTGAATTTATCAAAATCTATCAAATATAGTCAATCAACAATATGAAGTCAGATGTGAAAATTATATAGTAATGTAACCCACTAAACGTATCATTGATGAATAAGGACTTCATCCCTCTATATATTATGATAGAGCAGAGTGGCAATGAAACAAAAATTCCATCAATAATTTCTAAAATTAAAAAGAAAAGCTGTATAATAAATGATTTTAACGTAATATTGTGCCAATTATTTTAGCAATTGATCACCAGAAATGACATCTGAAGATTGTTTCATCCTGGAAAAATATTTCTAAACATTTACAATTATAATACTTATATAAGTTTGGAAGGTCAGATGTATTATTGATAGGCTTTTATATATACTATAACATATAACAGATTAGGTATTATATATTGTTAGTTTTTATTTTTATAAAAGTGGCATGACTTAAAGGTTATAATACAGGAAAAGGTATATATATTTTTAACTCTTTTTATATATCCCTATTAGCCCATTGGCTAATCTTTGCTAAAATTGGTTATCTTCTATTTAATATAATATCCCCTCCACAATGCAGCCTTGTGACCAGTCGCCATGATGGCATGTAGTTTACCTAAAACCAGATGCCCCCCTGATATTTCCATGCTGTGTAACTGAGGTTGTAAATAAACATTTCTGCAGACAAGGCTCTGGCGCAGCTAATACTAGATCACAGTCCAACCCAAATATTATAAACCCTGAAAAGGCCTTAGAATTCTCCCATTGACCCAATAAACACTTTAATGCTGAACATTGCCTCACTTATCATTTTGGGCTCTCAGAATGGCTAAATTGAATCATTCAACCCTCCCTTTAACGATCCTTCTTTTCACTTCACAGATGTCATAACACCTTTAATTTATGCCTTAATCAGAAACAAATGCACCAGAAGCCTAGGTATTAAAAAGCCGCCTAATCCCCTCCTCCACCATGGTAGGTTAGCAGTTACCTGCTTTCCCACCAGGTTAGGTATGTTTTTAATTTTTTTTAAACCAATAATTTTAAGCGTTTGTTCATTGGGTATTTTATTATTTTCACTCTTTGACAACTCATTAATGTATGTCCCCTGATCAGCTCACCTCATATAATAAAAAAGCAATTTTTTTATAAAAAATAGCATATTGCCATTCCCAAAATTTATTAAGTATCTGTACCAAATTTTGTGGTTTTTGGTTTTTTTATTCATGAGATAATAGGTCTCATACATAAAAATAATTTTTATATAGAGTTTAATTGAAAATGAGAGTAGCACCCTTTGTTTGCTGGTGGTTTAAAGTCAAATGTGAGATGGCTCACAATTTGGGTCAAATAAAAAATGTTGGTGTAAAAAATTATACACTTTAAATATGAGGTGAGTTATCTAAATTCAACTTCTTTTGAACACTTGAGCCTTTAAATATTGGGCACTATGTAAACTATGAAACCTTATAATAAGTTCAATTTGTATGCACAGTACTAGGCCTATCTGATATCATAACCTTTTATAGCTGGGGCTTATTGTAAGCTGAATAGGATGTGAAAAAAAAATTTCAGCCTATAAAGCTTAAATCTATTTTTAATCTAGAGTAAGTCTTTACACCTGATGTGGGATAAAGAGTGGGAGTGCAATTATAAATGATAGGTGAATGAAGCGTGGATAATAAGCTCCTCCATGAGGTTAGTACAAATAGGTTTTTAACAAATTTAACCTCTAAAATTACCACCAACAAATCTATATGAAATTTGGAGTGGTTTTTGAGAAATTTCAGATTGGGTTGCATCAATGGAACTTTATAAAGTTATTCAGCTGAGTTTAAAGGCTAAATTTATATGGGCGGTAATTTAATTAATATTAGACCTCTTAAGATGGTTGTATTCTCTTGGGATTTAGATTAGTAGTAAACTTTGGAGTTAAAAGGGTAAAACCTTGGATGAAGTTGTATGAAGTTTCTGAATCTTTTTATCACAATTTCATTTCATCTTCCTACCATGTTTGAGTACCCAATCATGTAAAGTATATTAGATTCAATTTCAAATCTTGGTAGATCCACTTTTTTGAACCTCTCTCAAGGCAAATTCTGTTGAAATATAGAGTTGAAGCGTAATCCATGATGCACAGATTGCGCAGTTTTTGACCTTGTTCTGCTGGATCAAAGGGAGGCATGTTCAAACTATGGTAACAATTCTAGATATCTCCTTTCTATAAAGCATGCATCAGAGTTTCCAAAGCACTGGTAAGTCAAATCAATGCATTAGGATTATAGTATGTGGCCGTTGATTCTTAATATTAATTTTTCTATTATTTCAGAATCAGCTGACAATCAAATGAGATCTTCCATCCAATAGCAGCATCCATGGTGGTCCATAAACTGGATTAATTTATACAGAAACTAGGCTTTGTTGCTGCATCCACATGCATGACACTTGTGCTGCTGGTCACCTGATAGTATTCTTAAGTGGTGAGGGTATACCCTAACCATCAGTCACACCCTTCAAGGGATCCATAGATAGTTTCCTCAAGCCCAGTTAGCGTTGTTAATATGATTGGTTAGTTTTTTTAAATATATGGTATGTATTGATACCCTAACAGGCCAATTTATTGTAGGCATGGTTACCCACATCGGCCTACGCACCAAAACGATTTGTAGCAAATACTTTAACTGATTTTAACTACCCAATAGAGTTGCTGGCCTTAATATAATTTCCTTTACTACATTACATCCACTGATATTTCTATACTGCCAATGCAATGAAACTTATAATAAAAGCCTACCATAGCAATTGAACCATTAGAAACTTAAAAACCAAAAGATGAATAATTTGACCCCATATACCTAATCAAGTTGGTTTTAGGTCCCATAGTAGCTTTCACTCTAAAATAATTTTTCTAAAGATCCATCTCCTTACATTAAAGATTACAAGCTCTAAAAGGCTTTCCATATGTACTCAAGAACCCATCCCCACCGCATAAATTTAATTTAGTATTTAAATAACTTTAGAGGGGATTGTTTTGGTTCCTATTGTCATCCAACCCTTTAACCATTATAATAGTACTAAGAAGCGAATATAGATGATAGTTTTAAGTCATAATTGTGACCTGTTAAAATAAAAGCTAGATGCATAACTTTCTAAATGTCAACATTGCAGCTAGGAGACCCCTACATATGCAAAATAGTTGGGTTAAACTGGCCAAACCACATGGAGATATGTGAGATAGGTTAGTTGGCATCTCTATTTAAATGAGCGAGCATGGCAAGAATGGGTATATTGATGGCATCATTGATTACTTTATGAGCATCAATCCCTGCAAATTTTTCACAATTGCATGATATTTGTAGACTCAGTCCTTCAGACATAGGTTGTTCCATAATATTGCCTAATGTCAGAAACCTAACATAACAAGTAAAGAACTGGCTTTCTCTGCAGATATGTTAGAATTCCCAAGGGATGCCACATTCCACAAAGCATTAAAGGTCTGATGAGACTGAAAAAAATGCAAATTGGAGGGGGAATATGAGAGGAACTGATTTGAGGAATTGATTCCCATTAGCCATTGATTTTATTAAAACTTCATAAGAGGGGGTTATCTACTAATGAAAATATCCCTATTTAAAAAGCAGAAAAAACTACAAATAACCCAACAAACTTCTAAGTAGAGGTTGTTATTTCTCATATTAGGATTGGGGAACATGGAAACATAGGATTACAGATACTAGGATCAAACCTACGCTGTTCCTGAGCAGTTTATTTTCTAGATCAATAGCCTTATTTTGAGTTGCAATTAATTGCATTACTATTGTTTGTCTTTGAATTCATTAATACTATTGCCCATCTATGACACCATTTTCCTGTAAGCTTTTAACTGAAAGGTTCTTTGTTAATTATTTCCACTTGAGATTATCACAGGTATTAATTTTTTAATTACTAGTGCTCCTCTTGGCATCCTTTTCTTGGAAATGGGTTTTTCCCTGGTGACATATATCTTAAGAAACTTCTAAATTTGTGTCAGAATTGATGATTCCTCTGCGCTAGTTGTTCAGAAATTTCAGACGCAATCATTGCTTTGGTACTGGAAGTGACTTTAGGGTGGGGTGAACCATACTGGGAGCTGCTAATACCATTTTTCACTCAGGATATACCCCCAGATTATATAGCAGGTGTCAGGATTTTTCCGAATTCTTTTAGTTCTGAAAAGTCTACTTCATCAGATTACCTGGCACTATTGGAAGGGGAAGTAATCTATCTAAATTTATCAAGCTTAATAAGAAAGATCAGTCTCATCATGATCAAGGGATAGAAGATTTGATTGCTCAACAGATTAATTAGATCAAACAGATCCCAAACTATTACAAGACTATCAATATTCCATCCTTCCAATAAAAAATTAGGTCAAATTATAGCCTGTTTTTTACTTTAATTTATCTCTTTTTGAGAGAATCCACTCAAAGTAACTTTGAGATAAAACCTGCCCCATAGGAAGTGTAATTCAAAAATTCCAGAGTGGTGCTCACTATAGGGGCACTCTATGTTATGCACCGTGAACATGTCTGTCACTATTATGGATTCTCAATTTTTGTCTGAAGAAGATTAAGACCATGAGCAAGGCAGTATTTTATGATGGGTCCGCTCAACTAGAACCAAAATACCAAGAGTTCCACCCACGTTGGAATTCCATGTCAACCTGGAGTTTTATGATCCTAGTTTAAGCGATACAGTGAACTTCTAAATCTCTCCCAAGACTTTACAAATTATTATCAATCAAATGCTTAAGGGAGACTTAATTCCTGGAATCCGTTCCACTTGATCTCATTCCAATGCTGTACCCTCTATCTTGTGGGAGGTGTTGCAAACCTCCCAAATGCCAGGAATTGACACTGAGAAATACTTGCATCAGCTTGTACACCCTACATTATACCATTTATTACCAGTAGTGGGAATGCATCTTCAAGGGATGCTCAATTTACTAGAAGGACTCCAGTCCTTGAATAATTATGTTACCAAGTTTTTCAAATCTGCCTCTGAGTTTAATAGAGATTATCAAGATGACAGCAATAATAAGCGGACACTTCTCAATGAAGTAAATCAACAGATTATTCAGCTTGACCACAGAATGTCCAGATTTGTTGATTTACAGTTCCCAAATCGAGTTCAAGAAATTCAACAAGAATAAAAAAGAGGGAATTTCCTGTCTCTCTGATCTTAGTCAATCTATGGAATAGGAAATCAAAAATTGTCTTTTCCAATTGAGCAGTTGTACTCCAGAATCAAATTCTGAGTCATCAAAGTAGAGAAAACCTCTAGAGCTATGGGTCCTCCTGGGGTTGAAGGACCTCATGGTCAACCTGGGGACGAAGGTCCACGTGGACCTCCTGGCGCTGATGGGCCCTGTGGACCCCCGGGGTAAAGGGACCCATGGACCACCAGGTGCATATGGACCTTGGCGACTCCCAGGTGCTAATGGGCATTCAGGATCCCTTCAACAAATTGACTCTCTAATGAGCATGATGGATCGCTTACATGAGCAATTTTACAAAGTGGACAATGTATGTAACTTAACACTTGATGGAGTAAGGATTGACCCCCTCCTGTTGCTTCAGTCTCTATCTGACGAGTTGAGTAACCTGAGTAAATGAGAAAAGGACACAGACATCCTGTTTCAAGCCTACAAATCAAAAGGTGAGATGCTCCAAGCAAAAATTGAAACACTAGAACTTAAGTATAATGCACAGCGGAGCAGATTTATGAACTATTTTGTCAGTTGGATGAAAAAGTGAGGTATGCTGATTTTGAATTGATGAATTAGTTAAAGTCATACTGAGACTGTCAGCCCCTAACCTCCATTTTCTTCTCAAGTTTCTGATTCCAACTCTTATGTTTCTACTTAATCTGAACACCCTGGAGTGTATGTTTTGACTGCCAATGCTCCAACGAGTTTCAAACATATATATAAAGACAAGTACTTTTCTGGGTAAGGCAGCATTATCTCCTTCCTCTATCTATATGAGAAGGCTCTAAGTGAGACCACAGATCACCAAAAAATGAATCATTTGCCAAATTGCCTTACTTGTTTGGCTCAGGATATCATGGTACCCCACTCGATGACTTGCTCTACTTGGTCTCAGGTCAAAGAAGCGCTAAATAAAGAATTTGTGAGTGAGCAAACTTTATCCTCTCAAAAAAAGGCTTGTATGGGTATACAGCCATACTGGAATGAATCTATCAAGAATTTTGCTCATCAGTTCTATCAGGAAGCTCAGACTTTGGTAGCTTGTGGTCAGTTAAATTTGGATGATGTGATTACTGCAGTCATATCTGCTTTTACTTCTAGGACTCAGATGCAATTTTAACTTCTTATCATAAAGAAGAATTTCAGAAGTATATTAGACGTCAAGGAGGCCTTGTTGAAATTGCTTTCTCAATTTTCAGAAAAACCCCAAGTTTACAATTCTTCAAGACTTAGTTATTAAGTTTAAGCTGTGCCTGAGAAACTAAAGTGGCTCAATGTAATTATTGTCATCAATATTTTCATTCTGAGGATTGTTGTTATAAGAAAGAAGCTGATGAGAATAAAAGTATAAACACAATAAAGATTCTCCACATTGATAATGATATGAGTATACAACAAGAATTCAAAGCCCTGTGGAGTATAATAAAGATGAACATTCCTCCTATTCCTTGCCCTCCTTGTTGGCTTTATCCTCTCAGTTTGGAAGTACCGTTACCTGCATTGATTTTTGAGTAAATCAAGTCAATGCTAAGGCTATCATTTAAACTGGGTCCCTGGTGAATGTTGTCTTGTCAAAATTAATTAAGCATATCAAATTAACGCCCAATATTTACCATTTTGAAGATTATGGCACTGCGGGAACTAAGATTATTTGGTCAATTGGATCCTTTTTGGTACTTCCTCTAAAGATTGGGACGTTAACTCTTACGATTCCTACTATTGTCCTTGATAATTTAAGTTATGACCTACTTTTGGGGACTCAGAACTTTGCAAGACTTCGATGTAATTATTAATTATCCTGATTCATCACTTTCCCTTTTGGGGTATAGTGTTCCTTTACTGTTATCCAAACCTGCTCATTCCAAACGTTGGTTATGTCTGCTAAAAGGGTCTAAAAGATCTTATTCTATTCAATATTATGTTGGAGACCTGCGTGTAAAATTAATCCTCCTTCAGCAGATATCAAAGAAGGGATGTCTATTTTCTCCCCTGAGAATTTAGTTATTCCTTCAAAAAATCGCAGGTAATTATTAATACTTCATTACATTTTTCTATTCCTAAAGGGCATTTGTTAAAAGTGCAAAACATTTTCAGTTCTTCTACTAAAGAAATCTTGACTTGTCCTGGAGTATTGTGTTATGCTTGTTCTTGTTCATTTTCTATTTTAATGGCAAACCTTACTGATGAACCAAAAACTGTAGATCAAATCCGTCACATTACTTATGTTAAGCTATTACCCTTATCTTGAATCTATGATGTTGATTCTTTTGGAAGCTTACACGACTTTGGGCTAGAAAGTAATCAGGAAATTCTTACTGTGGGGCCTGCAATTGGAAAACACCTCACTAAGGAACAAGAGAGACAAGTACTCTAATTATTAGAAGAATACTCCAAAATTTTTGCTGAGTATACTTAAGATTTTGGAAAAATGAAAGGGGTTAAGTATTCTGTTAAACTGGCGATCATCTTCCTATTTGTGCTAAGCCCTATCACAAATCTAAAGTGTAGAAAGCTCAAGTTACCAAAGATCTGCAACAATTTATTGGAGGCTGGATTTTTGAAACCCTTTAATAGTCCTTGGGCCTCTCCATTGCTGTTAATTAAGAAAAAAGATGGTTTCCATTGAGTGGTTATGGATTAATGTAGATTGAACGCTATTACTCATATAGATAATTATCTGTTACCTCAAATTAATGATTCTCTTCAATTGTTAGCTGGTTCAACTTATTTTTCTGCAATAAATTTAGCCAGTGAATACTGGCAAATTAAGTTGTCACTGGAAGATCGAGCTAAGTGTGCCTTTTTTAGTACTAGATGGTATGAGCTAAGTGTGCCTTAATATCCAGTGAAGGCTTATTTGAACCAATCTGAATGCCACAAGGATTGAGCAATGTGCCAGCAACTTTTCAATGGGCCATGGATGGAATGTTATGGGATTTAAAGCTCACTTGTGTTTTGGTATATCTGGATGATATTACTGTGTTTACCAAAACATTTAACAAACATTTGGGTCATCTAAAAGGAGTTTTCAACTGAATTCAGAACACTTCTCTAAAGCTCAAACTTTCTAAATGTTCATTCTTCTAAAATAAAATGAAATTTTTAGGACATCAGATATCTGCTAGAGGGATTCAACCCCTCTCATCTAAAATTCAAGCTTTTAAATGAATGCCTGCTCCAACCCCTCTGCGGGATATCCAAGTCTTTCTTGGCATATTTTGGGTATTATTGGCAATTTATACCCAAGTTTGCTGGTATGGCTGAACTGATATTCCATCTGTTACAAAAAGGGGTGCCATTTCAATGGAGCTCAGCTCAGGAACAGTCGTTCAATTTACTACAGTTGTCCTTGACTAAGGCACTTGTTTTTATTCATCCTCAAGTCAATAAGCCTTTTTTCATGCATACCAATGCCAGTAATATCACTATTGGAGCAATTTTATCCCAGTGTGACGCAGAGCAAAATGATCATCCTGTCGCGTTCTATAGAAAAACTTTGTCTAGGGCTGAGAAAAAATACAGTGTAACAGAGTGGGAGTGTTTGGCAGTGATTCTAGCTATTAAGCACTTCCAGCCTTTACTATACGGTAATCATTTTTCCATTATTACCCACCCATTCTTCTTTAAGAAGGTTGCAAAATATGAAGGATCCTGACGGGAGATTGGCCCATTGGGCTCTAAAATTACAAAATTACGATTTATTATATTGTGCATCGTTTGGGTTCTAAACAACAAAATGCTGATGGTTTGTCCTGACTACCTATACTGACCTTAGATTTGGGAAAGGAAGAACGCCTATACAATCTTATTGGACAGCCAGAATTGTGGGATTGAGAATCTGAAGAGGATCGAGTTTTTTTAAAAAATATGACTAAAGATAGCATGATTCAATAAGGAGCCTTATATAAACAGATCAAGCCAAATGGTTACCATTTTGCACCCAAATTTGAGATCTCATGCTGTTATGGAGGGATATGAACAAGTAAGTCACAGCGGATTAAAGAAGACTCAAGAATGGTTGAAAACTCAATATCAATGGAATAAAATGACTGAATTCATTTAAGAGACCCTTAACTAAAGTCTCGTTTGTAAAAGCCATGTAGCCACCAACCCTACTTATCAACATCAAGTTATTCCCCTGACTAAAGCATTTGAAGTGTAAGCAATGATGTTGTAGGCCCTTTTCCTCGGGTAGCATGGCCATCAGTACATTATTATGGCAGTTGATCACCTCACTATATGGGTTGAGGCCATTTCCATTGCCACCCCTTCTGATAAGACTACTTCGCTGTACCTTTACCAGCACATCATCACCCTACATGGGTCTCCCAAAGTCCTTATGTCCAACAATGGGACTTAATTACCTCTCAACTCTTACAAAAATCATCCAAAGTATTTAATACTACCCAACGATTTGTCGTTCCTTACAATCCATCCACAAACAGAGCCATCAAATAAGTTAATGGAACTTTAGTCTCAATTTTAAGGATGATGGCTTCTACTGATCCCTCTCAGTGGAGCTTCTATTTGACAAGTGCCTTATTTGCTTATCAAATAAGCTATCATCAGATCATCAAGATGTCACCTTTCAAATGCATATATGGGCGAGATCCATCAGTCCCTTATAGTACCCAGGCCATAATTTAAGAAAGTATACCCAAAAACTCTGATTTAGTTATGAGAAATCTGGCCGATGAAATTATTTGTCTTCAATCTCAGGACATGAAATCTACTGAAATAACCACTCAAAAGGAGACCCAAAGAAGTACCCAGAATAAACCCACCTTACCTGAATATCAGATTGAGGATTTCGTTATGTATTATCACTCTTGGCCTGGTGGACATACTGAGAAGTTAGGATCCAACTGGTATGGTCCATATTGAGTTATATTTTGAAAAGGATTATAATATTTGATTGTTCATGTGGTTACTGGTATAGTGATAAACCAAATTCATCCCAGATTTTTAAGAACTAACCCTCCTCCACGATCAAAACTTTAGGCGGAAGTGTCAGGATTTCGCTGAATTCTTTTGGTTCTGAAAAGTCTACTTCATCAATTTCCCTGGCACTATTATAAGGAGAAAGTTGTCTATCTAAATTTTTCAAGGTTAATAAGAAAGATCAGTCTCATCCCAATAAAGGGATAGAAAATTTTTATCATTCAACAATTAATTAGATCAAACAGATCCTAAACCATTACAAAACCTATAAATATTCCATCCTTCCTATAAAAAACTAGGTCAAATTATAACCTGTTTTTGCTATAATTTATAACTTTTGGGAGAATCCACTCAAAATAACTTTGAGAGAAAACCTGCCCCATTGGAAGTGTAATTCAAAAATTCCAGAGCAGGGTAAGCAGTACTTCCTTTAAGTTGGAACCCTTCCTTGCCTTGAAGGGGTGCAAGGCTATAGCCATATTGATAGATGACTCCTGGGGCCCTACGCCTACTATTCATCAAAGCCCCTTAGCCTGTAACTGATACTAAGGTGCAGCTACTCAAATTAAGTTAATATATATATTTGTCCATAGTTGAACGGTCCTGGAAGGCAAATAAGTTACTTATTAATAAGTTAGATTTGGCAAGAGTGCAATGGCATCAATTTAAATTTATTGGTAAATTAATCTTATGATGTGATAATAAGCCCCAAGGGTTTGGGGGCTCAGGCGCATGATGTAAAATGAATCTACTTGCTGATATAAAAATTTTCAATGCCTTTTACCCTCTTTCTTACTATACTGATTTATCCCCACACTGCCTAGAAATTTGTATGTTATATAAATTAGACCCTTGTATAGAGAAATCCCCCAACTACACCATCAAAATAGAAGATTTTTACTCTAAAAAAGTTCTTCTATACTGCTACTATCACAGGCCACTTCTATAAGGAGAAGTGAAAATATATTAGGAAGGCAATCCCACATTAAAGCCCAGATATTAGTTGTACAAAGTACTGTATATGGATAGAATTGCACATGATTTACTTTCTATGCAGTGACTGTACTAACTATAAATAGAAAATGCACAACAGGATTAGTGCAAGATGCCATGGTTCCAAAACTAGTGCCAGCACCAAGGCATCCGTGACTCATTATTTTAAGCTATAATCTGATATTAAAGAACACCAAATTAATTAAAGATAAGGGTTATATTCAGCAAATAGAAATGGAAACTAGAAAATTGGAGGATAAAGCTGCTTACCATAAATTTTCAGTTAGGGCAATTCAGAATCTGATTAAAATTAGTTAACAGAACTATATGTGTTGAATAACTAATTAAGGATTGAATTCCAAATTAAATTTTAAACCTTTGATTTAATTGCATTTAAATTCCCTTCAATTAAAGTGGTATAATAATGGGCAACAAATATTGGAACTTAATGCCAATGTTAACGTGGTAAGTATTAAAAGCTTTGTAATTTTATTAAATTATTTGGTATCACCATTTGTTTTTATCTGTACTTGGGTTTGCTAGGCGTTGCACCCATAATTTTTAATTGTATTAATTTTCATTGGTCTAAGGATTGATTTACCATATGCTTGAAATATGTGATAGCAATGTTTTGTCCAGGAAAATCCTGAATTGACATCAATCCCCTCTAAGTTCATGTCTTTCAGACGAGAGATCCCTTTATTTTAGGGAAGTGTGTGCAGTCAGCATCTTATTAACAGATGACTTCTTCAATGGGGTATCCCAGCCATATAACCTATTAGAGACGTTTACCTCTCAAACCTTAGTTTCAAGGATGGCCTTGAATTCACATCCTCCACACCAGGGTTCTTTGTACAACATGGCCTGTTTTGTCAGCCATAGAGCCTCAAACCCCTTAGTATATAGACATGGAATACCAGGCTAGCTCACGAACCTTTGATTAATGGCAAATAATAAGCTATTTTAATAAAATTGGCAAGCACCTTCTATGGGATCATGGAAAGAGGACCCAACTACAACACTAAACAGGAATAGAGTAGCACTTAGTATTAATAAGAGCCATGTCGCCCTCTTTGTAAACAGGCAGATAAGAGTGGTAAGTGCCAGCCTTTACTTTTTAGGTTTACATGGCCTTGTTGAGATATGTCTTCAGCGCAGCAATGTTTGACTGTTTTCTCTAGGTCACTTGCAGCTGGCACCACACCATAAGGTTATCTATCAAACATCTGGAGGATGTTGACCATGGTTATTAGAAAATGAGGACATACCTGTGGAAGAGTGAGTAGTTGTTATAAGCAAATCAGGAAAGAGGGTGCCAGCGCGCCAGGTGTCCTGCTATATGGGAATTTAGCAGTGGAAAGGTGCTCTAGAGTTTGATTAACCATTTCAGTCTGATCATCTGGTTGAAAATGGGAAGTGATGGAGTGACAAAGCTTTATAAGCAAGTTTGGTTATAGTGATTACAAAAACAGGTACTAATTGTAGGCTCCAGTCTGAAACAACTTCATTAAGCAGGTGTCATGGTTGAATGACTTAATAGTGGGAACCAATGCCAAAGATAAGGCTGGGCGACAGGAGGCCCAGAAGGTGAAACTTCAGGCTCTTCCTAACCTTAAACACACATTTGATTAACGCTGGGTACAAGCAAAATATGCCCAGGTTGGTACTAATGGGGTGAAAAACGCCCAGCCCCTTGTCTCAGCACAGGCGTTGAAATGAATGATCTACATAGCGAATAAAGACAGTTTGTTTTGGTTTATTGGAGAACGAGAATTCAAATCCTGGTCAAGTTACAAAATCATGTACTTGGGTAGAATACAGCTTCAATCAATCACTTGAGTGAAGGCACTTTCAGTGTATCTTACCAAATCAGATGGGAGTGTTTGCCTATTGAAGATTCAAGGCTTGGGCACACTTCCACAGACATATAATTATCCTGACTCAGTTTAAATATGTATTTCATGACCAACATTCCTTGTTGGTCGACTTTCCAATAAAAATTCCTCCATTTTTTACCATTTTATTAAAAAGTTATTTCAGGCAATCCTGTGCATGAACCTCTTCGAGAAGGTCTTGTGCTCCACTAAACTTGACATTTTTAATTACTCAAGCTATCCCCAAGTGCACCATTGGTTCATCCAGGTTCCCACCAACCTGGGTCGCTTACCCCCTTCCTCTTTGTGCACTGCATTGCTTTTAATGGGTTCTTTATTATAAAACTCGCACATCTCTTCCTAAGTTGTTATTGCTCTAGCACCCTCTTCTGGGCTCTAATAACTTGTATTAACAGCTAGTTCTCTGGCATTGGCCTTGTGCACCATGCACTACCATGCTGGTAACAGGAGAGTTATAGACACTCTCCTTACATTAGTCGACCAAGCTTTTAAATCTATGTGCACAAACTTTTTCCATGTGGAACTTTTCTGGAGTGGAAGCAGTGGGCGCCGGCTGTGGGCTTCAGTGATGTTAGCTGCACTGCTGTTTCCCCTTTTCCCAAAGGATGGAGCAGCTCGGCGTTATTATGATTGCCTCCAAATGGAAAGTATCCACCATTTGTGCTTGTACCTGGTGGATATGGACGCTTCAAGGTCTGAAAGTTGTGATATCCCGACTTTACGCCAAATTTATCAATTTCAAATTAAATAAATGAGCTTTTCTTTGACAGTGCATTCAGACAATGCTGGCAGAATCGGCGCAGATGAGCCTGGGGGTGTTGGCCTTGGATAACGTCAGGCCTTCCATCGAAGTTGGGGGAATAGGGTCATTTGCATCTAAAAACGCGTTTTACAATAAAAATCTTATCCAAACCTCTGAGCCGTTTATTAGCTCTTATGGCATGGATGAGAACCCTATTTCAGTATATCAAATAAACACTGAGGACCCTCGTTTGACCCCTACCATGATCCGTGGCAATCAGGAAGTGGAGAAAGAACTTCGTTTTTAATGATAAAGTATATGCACCTGCAGAAGTCATGGTGGGGTATGTGGCCTCAGTAGTAAGAGCGGCCAACTATCCCTCTCCCTTCTTTTTAATCAAAACACACCTTGATGATGTGCTAATTCCAGAGGATGAGTTAATTGGTGATGTTCTGGCGTTATCTTCTATTAATCAAGACCATTCAGGGTTTTTTCTACTGTCTGCTACCCTTTCATCCCCTTTAGTGAAATTCAGCACCACTTTACTGGTGGATACTGGCGTCTCTAATAACTTTATGGAACAATGCCTAGCCAACTACCTGGAGCTGAGTTACTTGCCAGCTGGTACGATTAAGGGAGGGGCGTCCCAAGGCGTTCCCACTCTGAATTTTAGGGGGACAGTGGACTATCAGGTTGGCAAGTACCACTTGTCCAATCACTTCCAGGCTATCAAAAACCTCTTGTTCCCTATCATTTTGGGAGTGGAGTGGTGGCGGAAGTTTGACGTTAAAACCAACTTGAAAGAGAATACCCTATCTTTTACATTAAAAATGGTCACATATTAGTTCTTCCTTTGGCTGAGGCCAACGCCCAGGGCAAATTGCCTCACTGGCCCCACCTTCACCCTTATAGCATTGCCCCTTTGCTGAAGCCCTCAGTGTAAATTCCTATACCTTCTTGCTTGGAGGGTTTGGAATCCTCTTTTGATGCAGCATCTGCTAGCACACTCCCTGAGCACTCTGAGTTCAATTGTGACTTCAAGCTCACTGTGGATCTGGTGCATATATCTTCCCCCATTTACCCCTTGACTTTCCGGGAGGAAGAGGCGTTGAATATATGGGTGAAGGATCAGTTAGCCAAAGGTGCGATTTTTCAGCGTACCTCCCCTGTATGCTCCCCCCTTCTTTTTGTTGAGAAGTCTGATGATACTCTATGCCCATGCATGGACTTTGGGAACCTCAACAATGTCACTGTACCAGATCTCCATCCCATCCCTAGAGATTCTCAGATTGCTCGCTGTTGGAAAATTGACTATGGGCTCTGCTAGTTGGCAGGCTAACCAGTATGAAGACTGGTCAGCCCTTGCCGTTTCACCTTAGGCGTTGGGGCTACCAGCACCAGCTAACCCCTTGGCGTTTCACCCGCGCCATTTGGGGATCCTCTATCCTCATTACCTAAACAATGAAATAAATACAAACTTAAATCATAAAAGAGAAAGAGCAAAGGGAGATATTTATTGAAAGGGAAGCGCCAGGTATTTATGCTATTTACAAAAGGGCTACTGCACCCACTGCCAATCTATCAGCTCTTCCGCTGGTTCTTCCAGCCAACCACTTCTCTTCTTCTTCTACTTCTTCTTCTTCTACATTATCTCTTCCCTGGCGCCAAACCTCTCGCTCTGTCCTTCCCAATGTCCAAATTAGTTTTGGCTCATCCTTGGCCTTAAGTCGCCAGTGAGCCATATAAATAATTAATCTAAATAAATTTTGAATTTGGATTTGACCTTCAAATTATTAATAATGCACCGCGAACAACTTTGGTCGCTTGACTGACTTGGAATATCTCGGCATCTCGCTGACATCTATTCTTGTCTTATCTTGATAATAAATGAGGCACTGGAAATAATCTCAGCCGCCTCAAACTCATAATTGTCAGATCCACTGACATCAGATAATCAGGCAGCGAATTCATTAATAAACAAATAAAGCAAATACATCAGCTTTCCGCTGGAAATTCCCACAATGGTCCACAAATGGCAGTTGGCATCAACCACTGATTCTGCTGACTGATATCAATTGGATCATCTTCAGCTATTAGTCACCAGTGATCCTTATACTAATTCAGGGTCACCAATTGGCCCCACTCAAACCTAAATACCAAACTCAGCGGAATACTAATTTTGGATCAACCCAAATTGGGGAGCAACTAACCAGCAATCGAACCAAATAACACGAAATTCAGTCAATAAACCATTCCTCTGGGATTGGCCATATCATCCCAAATAACGATTAATCATTGTAGGATTCCCTCTGGTTAAAATCATGACACTCGCTATGTAGAGAAGGCTAAGGTTTTCTCTAATCTGGATTGCCTCAATACGTTCAATCAGATTCAGATTAAAAAGGGACAAAAGTGATTAACCGCATTCCATACCAGAAAAGGGATTTTCTAGTTTCAGGTCATGCCCTTTGGGATTAATATTCCCCTGCTATCTTTCAACGCCACATTGATGCAGCATTGGGGGACTTGTTAGGGTTATGCGCGGTTGCCTACATGGATGATATCCTGGCGTTTTCCCCTGATCATGAGTCCCACGCAGTACACCTTTGGCAAGTGGTGGAGAGGTTGAAGGTAGCCAGCCTTACGCTCAAGATCAGTAAGTGTGAATTCTTCAAGTCCCAAGAATTTTTTCTGGGCAATGTCATGTTTGACTAAGGCCATATGATAGCTCCTGACAATGAGAAGACTATTCATGAGTGGCCCACCCCCACCTCAGTCAAGGAATTGAGGAGCTTTTTGGGGATGTGTACATTCCTCAAGAAGTTCACGCCCAGTCTCTCCGAGGTGGCAGCACCCTTATATAAGGCTAGAAGTGCAAAGGTGCTTCAGTGGTCCCCCGTTTTGGAGGATGC